>CAKALU010069493.1:0-27093 GCA_916700995.1 Hozukius guyotensis
ACCTGCAGGACTAACTCCAACTCTGAGTTCTTTTAAATCAAAGCTTAAAACTTTCCTGTTTGCTGCTGCCTTTTATTAAACCAGATAATGATCTTATACTGCACTAGAGCTTTTACTCTTGTGTGTTATATTGTATTTTAGCTTCTATCCTAGCTTTTATTTTTATTTTCTAATCTTTAATGTTTTTATAACTGTTTTAATTATGTCTTAATGTTCTTTTGCACTTTGTCGCAATGTTCTTGAATGTTTATGTAAAGCACTTTGAATTGCCCTGTTGCTGAAATTTGAAGCTGCCTTGCCTTGCCTTACAAACAAAATGTGGAAACTATGAATGGTGGTTTAGAAACATGTTTATAGTTAACATATTAGCTGGGTGGCTATGCTAGATTATAAAACACTGTGTTGATTAACACTGATTTGTAAGAGGGATCTCAGTTAAATAAATCGTCACATTAGTGCTCCTTCATAACAAAACCACGTTCACTAAACTTGAAGGGAAAATTAGCTTTTTATTAAGCATTAGCTAGCTCTTTCCTGTTTGCTGCTGCTGCCTTTAATTAAACCAGATAATGATCTTATATACTGCACTAGAGCTTTTACTCTTGTGTGTTATACTCTATTTTAGCTTCTATCCTATAGCTTTTATTTTTAGCTTGTTTTTATTTTCTAATATTTAATGTTTTTATAACTGTTTTAATTATGTCTTAATGTTCTTTTGCACTTTGTCGCAATGTTCTTGAATATTTATGTAAAGCACAACATGCAAAGTCTCTCCTCAGAGTTTATGAAGAACTGAACATACAGTATATGATGATGACCCCTAGAGCTACTATGGAAGAGTGCAGTCTTATTATTATTTATGTATTTATGCATTTATTCTTTTGTTCCAACTCTGAGTTCTTTTAAATCAAAGCTTAAAACTTTCCTGTTTGCTGCTGCCTTTTATTAAACCCAGATAATGATCTTATATACTGCACTAGAACTTTTTACTCTTGTGTGTTATACTCTATTTTAGCTTCTATCCTAGCTTTTATTTTTAGCTTGTTTTTATTTTCTAATCTTTAATGTTTTTATAACTGTTTTAATTATGTCTTAATGTTCTTGAATGTTTATGTAAAGCACTTTGAATTGCCCTGTTGCTGAAATGTGCTCTACAAATAAAGCTGCCTTGCCTTGCCTATCCTGCATGTAGTGTAAAGTGCAGCCCCACCTTGGTCGAATAAGGGGAAAGCTTCTCACCAGGCGTCATTTTGTCTTTGAGCTTCCTCCTCTCAGAAGCGAGCAGTGTCGCAACAGCCCCCACAGAGAATAACCACCATGAAGTCCCGAGGAAAACAGACCAGCTTCTTTCTAACCTTTGTTTTATTTCTCCATGTTGCTGCAGACCTGCATGGTAAGTAGGAGACACAACTTCATTTCTTTGCTCAACAACAACATCGACGACAACAACAGCACGCAGTGATTTGTAGATGTAGATCTAACAAGACCGTTATAGTCTGAAGAACACTGAGCAACATCGCCTCTATGCTTTATAGCTCTGATACAGACCACAGGATTTACTGGCTACATAGTTATAGTCCGACTTTAGACCAGTTTAAAAACATTAAAAATGCATAACAACTATTTATCTTTTGCACAGCACACCCCTTGTTTACAGTAGCCTATAACTGTGTATTGTTTGTCTTATGCACAGATTCACAGATTAGACATCTATTAAACTTTTACTTTTCAACTTTGAATAATCTAAACTAAACCACAAATAGACATAATATAGACTTCATCTATTAAACATGTTTTCAACGTTAAATTTTGCTCAGCCCACTCAAGTTATAGTAACTTCTTTAAATGTATTTCTCATAGGACTGAATTTGTTGTTGACTTTATACGCTGTTAAGAATTTCCCAGTAAAATAACAGTAAAGAACTGGCAGCAGGGTTGCCTTTATGTTACTGTAAAATTAACATTATTATACTGTTGCTGAAATTTACAGCTTTGTACTGTTAATGAAAAACACTGTTTTTTTTTATTGATTTCACAGTATTTTACAGTTAATTTACTGTTCAAAGATACATTATATAGCTGTTTTTCACCTTTCTTTTACATTATCTTACTGATTTGTTTTAATGCACTATTTAGGTTGTATTTTTTACATACATTTTAATAAACATTACTTTTTGCCTAGATGAATAGACTTAGCAGGTTACAGACATAGGAATAGTCACACTAAATACAATTAAAGGCACTTGTTAGGAAAAAGGCTATAATAGACTTGTTGACACTTTTCCCAAAATGTCTGTCTATAGCTGGCTACAAGCACAGAATGCAAACCATAACAACATGTGAGTGAAGAACAGAGCTAATTCACTGATTTTACAATCATGTACAATGTACAAGCCTCACATGTGCAGATCAGGTCCCAGAATTAAAAAAATACTGCATGAAACTGTTACTGATGATACTTTAGACAGTTGATCAGCAGTAAAGTGCTGTTTTTTAAGAATGCATTATAGTTCAGTTAAAAAACGGCCTATGAGCGTAATTTAACAGGTTTTCTTTTGCATTAACAGTAAAGCACTGTTTTTAGCAATAACAGGTTAATACTGTTGAAATCCTGCTGTAAATTAACAGCAATTGTTTACAGTGTGTATAATTTGACAGCTTGTGTATTCGACTATTGTGTCTGAGAGCATGCCTACAGTATATAGCAATCCTATATTTGCTCGGGGCTAAATACACAGGATGAGGGTCCAGAACCTTTCAAAAGGAAACTGAGAAACCTGGCAATCTGGAGATAGAACTCACAGTATTATCTCACTCTCAGTGTCCTAACTTGAATACCATGCATGGCTAAGTAGAGCAACAGTCATGTACACATGGCAGTGTACATGTAAACATCAGAATATCCTGGTCCGCACCCAAAGGTGCCAGAGAATCCCAAATAAATAAGAAGGAATTGCGATAGAGCAGTAACATTACAAATGGACGTCAAGCTGCACAAAATAACTACACCATGTCAAGCTTTTTTCCAAAAATGAATGGGAAAAATATTGTTGTTTTTTTTTCAAAATTAAATTTAAAAAATAGATTCTTCCACACGTGTGATGTCTGAATAAAAGGACAGTTTTTTTATTGAGGTTCTGGCAACAATAACATATATGTCCAGTTCCGAATATGTCCTGAACCAATTTGAACAACCTTAACAATACACAACACAAAAAATAGCAGGAGTTACAACTTTACAAACATGATTTAAAAAAAACAACACCAACGGGTTGACATAATTGCATAAAAACATACATAAAAACATTGTTAATTAGGTAGAATAAAGTCTAATCCAGACGGGTCCACCGTGTCCAAGACTGTACCATATCTTAACAAATCCCTCGACATTGTCATGAAGGGTGTAGGTCAGCTTTTCCAGAGGGAGTATTCTCAATATATACCTCCTTATACCAATCATCAGAATCTTTCTTGCTATATATATATAAAGGAGTATTCCAACCAATTTAGCATTGTGGTTGTTCCTTGCACTGTCCACTTTAGCTGCCAAAATACACTGAAGAGGTTATAGCTCCAAGTCATATCCAGTCAAGGTAACCACCTCGTGTTTCAAAACATTTGCACATTTCCAAAACATGTGTGCATATGTGCCAATTTCTGAACTTAGAGAGCTTAAACCAAACTTGCTTCTCAATAAGAGTGTAAAATGAAGCCTGTGTAATATTTTTAAATTGTGTCTCTCTATCAGTATTACAGCTCAGAATAGTAAGTGTGTTTTCTATAATGATGATGCCCAGAAATTTTCTTCTATCTGACATTCTATATCGATTTGCTTTTGTATATTATCAGTAGAATAATTCAATTTTAAACCAAAGGTTTCATAGACATAAGAAATATATATTTTTGGTATGGGTTGTTAAACAATATCTTCCAAGAAAGACACATTTGGAGCATGTTTTTTGGTGTATAATGTCTGAGTCTGTGTAAGGAATATTTATTCTTTAAAGCCTCAAATGGCTCCACTGTTCCTTACGTCACAGAGTTTAACAAGGCGGTCCAGACCGACACGCAGTTTTATTTCTTAGTCAGCATTGGTATTCTCAGGTGGAATTCTTTACCTGTGCCTCATCCAGCAAACACACCACCAGCAGAACCAGATCCCCCACTGAAACTCGTGTGAAAATATTTGATGAGGGGTGGCCAACACAGACAGGAGGCCAACACTGCTGGCTACACTCAAAATGGGTGTTTCGCAGCTTGTTTGACAAGTTTCATTCCTCCAGCAAGAAGCGTGTAATTTGACAGAGAAACTTCGAGTTTATTGCGTTTAATGAGTCACAGTGTTGGCCAGCAGCAGCGTCATAAGATGCAAAACATGGGAGGTTAAACATTTTCTGTATTGTGTCACACACTGAAACATCCCTGCTGTAATTACTGCTGGATGAAGGTTGAACATGAGCTAAACGTGTGAAAGGCAAAGGTGTGACCGTATCTATCTATCTATTTATCTATCTATCTATCTATCCCTTTCAGGGCGATGTGGCACCCCGACGCGGGGTTTTATTTACACAGCTTTGTTGAATACTCTATTCTGATTGGTCAATCACAGCATTCTACAGTCTGTTATTTCTTTATAGCAGACTGTTGCTATGTATAACAGACCGTTGTTATGTATAACAGACCGTTGCTATGGGCGTATTCTGATGTCAGACTCTGGAGGATCATTTTTGGGTCAAATTATTGATTTCTTAAGTAAGTAGCCGTGTAATAAGCGGGATAATGTACAGCTAGCGGGTCATTGTTGTGAAATAAACCACGACAGGGTGATGTGGCAACTCGATCTGAAGCGACAATGACCGGCTGGCTGTACATTATCACTTACTTATTACATAGCATTGTTGAATACTCAATTGTGATTGGTCGATCACGGCGTTGGTCTGTTATTTCTTTATAGCAGACCGTTGCTATGTATAACAGACCGTTGCTATGGACGGAGTTCTGATGTTGGACTCTGGAGGACAGTTTTTGAGTCAAATTATTGATTTCTTCAGTAAGTATAAGCGGGATAATGTACAGCTAGCAGGTCATTGTTGTGAAATAAATCCCGACAGCAGGGTTTATTTCACAACAATGACCCTCTAGCTGTACATTATCCCGCTTATTACACATCTACTTACTTAAGAAATCAATAATTTGACACAAAAACGGTCCTCATATCTTGATGTATCTATCAAAATGCATTTCCCAGTGAATCTATAATCTATATTTTCTCTTCATCCTTTCACGTTGGAAGCTGGAGCCATCTCCATCCATTCTCCCCAGAGGAGCCTGACCAGGTCAGTCCAGGACGATGTGTTTTTCTCAGTGGATGTTTCCTGCATTGGGATCCCCACCATACAATGGACCTTTATGTCCGGAGCGGTGAGCCGCACCATAGGGGCTTGGCAGCCGGGGGTGTACACCAACATAACGGTGGATTACAGCAGCAGAGTACAGTCCTTCGACAATGGCTCAATGGGCCTGTCAGACCTGCGGCTGCAAGACGGCGGATACTACGTGGTCACCGTCACAGAAGCAGCAGGAAGCAGCAAGGACGCCGGCTTTGTCCTGAAAGTGAACGGTGAGTGGGTCTGTGTATGTCATTCCTAAAGCAAATAGATAAGAGTGCTACATTTTTGGAAAACCTCATTTGATCACATTTTGTTTGTAGCCCAGAGTCATAGCCTTAAAGGTCCAGTGTGCAGCAGAAATGGAATATAATATTCATCAACTAGTTTTCATTAGTGTCTAATCACCTGAAACTAAGAATCGTTGTGTTTTCGTTACCTTAGAATGAGCCGATTATATCTACATAGGGAGCAGGTCCTCTTCGCGGAGTCCGCCATGCTTCTACAGTAGCCCAGAACAACACGTTCTCATCCCAACTCGTCACATACTGCCGCTTTGTCACAACCCTTGGTGTCACTTTTGGTTCAGGCAACAAAACCACTTACCGGTAGTTAGGGTTAGGAAAAAAAACTACACAATTGGGCTTAAAACTACGAAAATGAAATGTAACGTTGTGAACACAGACAAGAACGAACAGCTGATTGTAACGTGAAAGTGAAACTTAACGCGCGGGAAACGAACAGCATGAAATCCTTGTGTTTATTTGACCCGTAGTCTGTATATTAGAAGTGGACGTATAGTCTCCGTGACGTCACCCATTGGTTTGTGGACTACCGTTTTGAAGCCTCGAGTTCAGCATTTTGGCCGTCGCCATCTTGTGTTTTTTTGCAACCAGAAGTGACATGAGATGGTGGAGCTAAGTATAACTCAACGCCGAATAAGGCATTTTTAGGCGGCCAAAATGTTGCAATTAACTTTCATGAACTGAAAACACACTGTGAAAGGGTTAAAGTTAAAAGACAAAAAAGTGGGATGAGAACGTGTTGGTTGTACTGCCATGTTTCTACTACTCAGTTGGTTGTGGTCTGCAACTACTACACCAATAGATACCTTTAAAGGTGCAGTGTGTAGGATCTGGCAGCATCTAGCTGTGAGGTTGCAGATCGCAACCAACTGAAAATTCTCCCGTGTGCCAAGCGTGCCTGAGAACTACGGTGGCTGAGGTGAAAACATGAAAACATGAAAGTCTCTCTCTAGAGCCAGTGTTTGGTTTGTCCGTTCTGGGTTACCGTAGCAACATAGCAGCTGGCTCTGTGAAGAGGACCCGCTCCCTATGTAGATATAAACGGCTCATTCTAACATCCTAACAATTCATATTTCAGGTGATTATACACTAAAGAAACTTTGTTAATATTATATTGCACGGCTTTTTTGAATACTCAATTCTGATTGGTCAATTACAGCGTCCCACGGTGTTATGGACGCAGTCGTGTAATAAGCGCAATTTGGCAACAATAACCGGCTGGCTGTACATTATCCCTTATATAATAGACGCCCCTAAATGTAAAAACACACCATTCCTTTATGGACATTAGCAGAGCTTACATTCAAACTCTTATACTTGCTGTCTAATACAAGCAACAGCAAATCCGACTGGAATAAATACAATGTGCCAAAAAACAGGATATACAACAAAATGCAGCCCTGATGGTCCTGATTCAAGCATGAAATAACAGCCACGAGCGATTTGGATGAATTTATTTCCCGTGAATATTGCATCAGAGATGAGTTTTCCTGTTATTTTTAGGAACTTTTAATACAATTCTTTGTCTCTATTATGATTTTTTGGGGGATTTTTAACAATCATTCATACTTAATAGGCTTCTGACGCTTAGCCATTGTTCTTTTAGCTCTTTGGTTGTTTAACTGCGTCCTTTTCTAATGCAGACTGTTTAGCAGAGAGGGATCGCTATCGCCCTTATCCTGTTGATATCTTAAATAATAATCCAAACTTTAAAAATAACAATACATTTAGTTTTCTTCACAGAAATTAATGACATGCAGAGATATAGGCCAACTGTATATTTCTTTTTTAAAAGTTGTCTAATTGTCGGGACCTCCAGGGGTGGAAACCAGTGCATTAACCAGAAGTCCTTCGAAAACATCTAGGTCATAGCTTTCCAAAAATAGGATATACAACATAATACAGCCCTGATGGTCCTGATTAAAGCATGCAATAACAGCCACAGTCTTCAGCTCCACTTAGACAGTCTGGGCCTTGCTCAACAGCATCATAGTAACAGTTGTTGGATGACAGTTGACCTGCCCAGGTTTCCCAAACTTGGATATTAGAAGCGGGCTCGTGACTCGGAAGGTTGCCGGTTTGATTTCCAGGCAGGAAAGTGAAAAAGCAGCACTTACCCTTCCTTGATTGGCACCATTTGAGTTCACCATCGCTATTCAGTAGTAAACAACCTGAGCATTTACCTGTCTATCTTTGATTTTAGTGTTAAAAGGATAACACACGGAAATAGTTATACACACTAACTGTAATATTGTATTTGTGAATCAGAATGCTCTTAAATCTTAACAACAGTAATTGTCTTTCTGCTGCCTCATCTCTTCACACAAGCTGCTTTCCCAACGTCTTTGTTTTGTGTTTGCATCTCTAGAAAGTTGTCTGTGCCTGAAGTAAACATGATTTGTCTCTCTGTGTTTCTGTCCTCCAGAGGTGCTGTATGAGGACCTCCAGTACCTGTCTGTCTCAGCCTTAGCACTGGCCTGTATAGCTGGCCTTCTCATGCTGGCCATGTGGCTACTAGACAAGGCTTACAGGAAGATAGTGGCATGGAGACGCAGGAAACAGATGCCAGGTAAAAACAACATGAAAAATAAGTCTCTAGAGAAATAATCAGTTTGTATGAAACACATTTTTTAGAAGGGTAGGGGATATTGCATGTTTAGGGGGAGATAGCAGGTCAACAGTAGATGTCACATAGAAGTGGTGTACATCATCTCAAAGCTGGGAACCTGAAGATTAATTTGAGGTGCAGCTCAGCATTGTGTCAAGTTGTTCTAGTTATAAATAAGAAATAAAAATGTTGAAAATTGTGAACGTTTATAAGAGCGTAGAACATGATATAAGTATGTGATGGTCATCCCCATGCTCTTTTATGTCTCATAAGTTGCTGCAGTAATTTTCGGGTTGATACCATTTGTTACACAGATTTGGTGCTAAATTTAACCATTTTTTACCCCTCGAGAATTGATAAAAATGATCAATAATCCCTCCAGAATACCACGTTAAGACAGCAAGACCTTTAGGAACACCATAGAAAAAAACATGCTGCGATTTAATGTCAAAAACTTTTGACATTTAGAGATTTCTGCAAGAATTGCATTTTTCGGTGATTTGATGGCGAGCACTTCTGTTGTGTAAACTGCTCAGAAACCCCCTTATTGTCAATCTAGCTATGAAAGCCATCCATCCTCTGAATGCTCTAGGTCTTTAGTTTGTGGCTGTAAAGTTTCATGAGGCTGTGATTATCCTAGAGGTCACCACAGCTCATTTTATACAGTGAGGTCAAGTTTAAAAAAAATGGTCTCACTACAATGAAATGGCTCCTATGGGGAATAACAGCATCACACATGAATACAGTTGAGCTCATTTGATCCACAAGAGTCTCAGCTTTACAGTGATACCCAATTTATGTAATTCAAGACTGTTTAGGGACCCCAGTATGCAGAAATATTCAAACACATGCATAGGCATGTCTGTAAAGGGGCGACTCGTGGGTACCCATAGAACCCATATCTTGAGGTCAGAGGTCAAGGGACCCCTTTGAAAATCGCCGTGCCAGTTTTACTTCGCCAAAATTTAGTGTAACTTCATAGCGTTATTTAAAATTCTTCCCGACAGGATAGTATAACATAACATGTAAAAAACCTTTGACTATAATATGTCAGCAAAAAGAAACAAGAATTTTTGAACCTGGTTTTATCCAATGTTCAGATTTCTGTTCTGGAAAATTGATGCAAATATTTAAACATAACATTACAGTTCAGTTTACTTTGTTACTGCTGCATCATTGTGTGAAATGTATGAACGTGGCTTGATGGGCGTGAATGTGGTATGAAGTTAACTATTGTATAGTAAGGGTGTGTTTGAGTACAAAGGTCTATTAAAGCTCTGTGACATCAGGGTGCTGTGTTAACTTTAATTCTCCTTTTATGCAGAAAATGATGCAACAGAGCTGCAGCCGCTTTGATGGACGTCTCGCTGTCGCTCAGGAACACACACCACAGACAGTTCATCAAACATACTTTTGTAGATAAGATAACCAAGTCCTTTCTTTTTTTAGTTCAACACGTTACAGCCAGGAGGACAGGCTTGTCAACTATCAAACACTGCGTACTAAGATGTTTACATTTGTATTGAATACACATGCATGTACAGCTGATGACACCAGATTGAATGTAAATATATCACTCATGAAAACAATACAAACTGTATTTATTGTCTAAGCAAATGAATTGGGTGATTTTTTTTTTACTTCTTCACAACAACCATCCAAACTTGAGTTGGAAAACAGTTTTACAGCCAGTAGCTTGTATCTGTATCAGTCATAACAGATGGAGAACCATATGACCACTTTTTAGGTCTTCAGGGGGAAAAAAAAAAACACAAAGAAGATTGTTTCTAATTTTAAAAAAGTGAACTAAAAACTCACAAATGAGTCTTTCTTAAAGGGGCTCTATGTCCATCCATCCATCATCTGTAACCACATATCCAGCTGACATTGGGCGAAGGCGCGGTACACCCTGGACAGGTCGCCAGACTATCACAGGGCTGACACATAGAGACGGACAACCATTCACACTCACATTCACACCTACGGGACATTTAGAGTCAACAATTAACCTGCATGTATTTGGACTGTGGGAGGAAACCGGAGAACCTGGAGAAAACCCACGCTAAAACGGGGAGGACATGCAAACTCGGGGGCCACAAGCTGGGTTTGAACCTGCGACTGACTTGCTGTGAGGTGACACACATGAGACTGAACGTGATTGACAGCTAAAACCACAATATCAATCTATATTTAACATGCTTGGCAGTAATGCTAGCTTACCTGTCCAATAGGAATTTTACCAGCTCTGGGTTTGTTTTGATACCCAAAACCAAACGAAGGTCCCTCCGTGAATCGAAGGACCGGCCGATGTTGATCCTGGTTTTCCTCCGACGTCGGTCACATTCCTGTTTCACAGACGGGCTTCACTAGATTGTTTTTTTTATGCTTCTGTGTAGTTTGTGGTGGGGGCTGGTTGTTTGTTGGTGTTAGCGGACTCCATTTCTAACCGAACGTTAGCTGTGGTTGCACATTGGAGTTGTAAATAATGACACTCGCGAGCGCGCATGACGTCACATTCTTTGGATTTTCCTGGAAAAAAACGTCCCGCATTCTTCACAGTAAAAGCAGTCTACAGGTTGATAGAGGAAACACAGAAATTTAGGTTACAACCTGTTCACACATTGGCAATAAAAAACGATAAAAAAAACATTTATACGTGTAAAAAGTTGCATACAGTCCCTTTAAAACTGAAAGAAGAAAGTCAGTTTCTTAAATGCTCAGATCAGACAAGTGATAGAGATAAAGCAAAACTAAAGAAACATATTCCTCACAATAGAACACATTAACCAGATGTCCTTAGAAAACATCTACGTCATAGCTTCATTCTTATGATGATATGACAAATCAGCACAAAAACACACAGACAGACTTAACGCTTTATTTTGTATCAAATTGTTTGAGGTACACACACTCCACAGCTTATATTATTAAAAACAGCACAGGCAGCAGACACTACTGGAGGTGGTTCAATAAGTCCATGAATGAAAAGTCCACAAAGAAAGTGTCAGGCATGGAAAAGTCCCTTTTTTAAACAAAAGGGCCAGTATCATGGATGCAAAACCTACGTGCTGCTATCCATTTCAAACTATTTGTTTTCTCAGGAAAAATTGTCCAGTTCACTGTCCATTAAAGGGATAGTTCAGATTGTTTAAAGTGGGGTTGTATGAGGTACTTCTACATAATCATTGTATTACCAACAGTAGATGACTTTGGTGTTTTAAAGGGTTAGTTCAGATTCACCAAAGTCACACAATAACACAAACAAACTAACCGATCGAGGCAGCGATAGACCAGCAACTCCTGTGTTCTGCGAGGTAAAATTACAGTTTTTTTTCAAAGGAGTCTGGTGGCTTTGAAGAGAGCATAGATAACGGCTTCAGTTCCCCATCAGAAAAGGCTCTCTGACGACGAGGTAAAGTGGTGAAAATATTCTAAGTATAGCGTACACTTAAACTGATATTGATTTTTTTGTGTGTCTAAAATCTGTTTAGCTGCTGTCCACAGCAGTACATCGCTTTGCTCCCGTGCTGGTACTCCTGTTGACCATCATCTACTGTAGGTAATACACTGACTATGGATCAGTACCTCATACAACACCACTTCAAAAACACCTGAACTATCCCTTTAACTGTATATAAACCACGTGTGAAAGGAGTCTGCAGACTCAGACTGTACCTAAGGACAGGGAGTCAGTGCAGCCATGAGGAGCTCCATCTTGTAGACAAAGTTTCGTCCCTCCATCTTGCTCCAGTGGACCTCTTTGCTCGGCCCTCTCAGGTGGCTCCACTTGCCGTCCTGGACGACGTCGCTCTTCGGCAGCTCTTTGGTCTGGCTGCGGGGGAACTGGACCAAAACTTTGCACCCGCTCTCTGGGCCGTTACGCACTGAACACACAAACAGATACACACAAGGCAATATGTTGGTGATCTGCTTGTGTTAATACATCCATACCTGGTAATCTTGGTAATTTGAGGATATTCAGTCTTAACTGCCTTAGGATACTCTTACGTCTATGTTAGATAACATTAATTCATAATGTTGATATGATGCATTCCAGGAGTTATTCTGTGGTGGCGTTTCGTAATCCTCCCTCAACTTGTTTCAGCCTGTCTATTTGATCTTGAGCGATGTTGACACAAAGAATGACAGCAATAGCGAAAGCCATGCAATAATTGCCACCCTTGTTCAGGAAAAAGGGAAAGTTGAACGTATAAATTCAGAATGCAACAGGTCTCATCTATGCTGCAATGCATTTTGGACAATTAGGGCTGAAGTTGGTAGCCAAAAATTGCATTATTTCTCATGCATTTCTCTCCCTGTGACTGTTGATAGTCTGTTGAGTCCAGAGAGAAGTCCCTGTTGTTTGAATCAGAGACGTGATACCATTTTTTTCTTCCCGATACCGATTCTGATACCTGAACTTGCGTTATCGGCCGATACCGAGTAACAATCCCATACCAGTTATAGTTATTATCATTATTATTTAACAGCTGTTTACTACACTACAACATTTTCCTCGCTCTGACTACCGGCACACTCTCCACCAGCGCCACGCTGTTGTTCTTTGCTATCGTCACGTGACAAACTACCTGCAATCAGTTCTTCTTCGCTGCTCTAAATCAGTAGTTGCCAGTGGCAGCCATGATACATCCAGGGCGACAGCACGCTGAAGGCTGCTGTTTTGGAGCGGCGAAGAAGAAGAATTGATTTCCGGGTAACAAGTTGATTTTTTTAATAAATTATGGTATCGGATCGGTGCATAGACTGGCGTACTCGCCGTTACCTGATACCGAAATTTGGGCAGTATTGGATGCATTTCTGATTCGGTATTGGCAATATATTTAGTGGATCAAGAAAAATACACCATAATAGCAACAATAAAGTTTCACAAGTCGCTGATTTTTTTAAAACATGTTTCAAAATTGATTTGAAAATTGTAGGATTTATTTAAAGGTACAGTGTGTAGGATTTAGTGGCATCTAGCGGTGTGTTTGCAGATTGCAAAGTACCCCTCCGCTCACTCCTTCCTTTCCAAGACTACGGTAACGTGAGACGCCGAGTGCAAAACTGTGGTAACGCCGTTCACCTCCCTCAGAGGTCATCCTCACCATAATAACACTACTTTTGGAGCAACGGAAGTCAGACGGCGGCTGGTGGTACCACGGTTTTGTACACTGCGGCTCACGTTACCGCAGTTTCACAACCGTGTCAGAGAACTACGGTGGCCTTCAGGTAACATAAAAACGTGAAAGTCTCTCTCTAGAGCCAGTGTTTGTTTTTTTGTTCTGGGCTACTGTAGAAACATGGCGGAGCAACATGGCGGACTCCGTGAAGAGGACCCGCTCCCTATGTAGATATGAAGGACTCATTCTAAACTAACGAAAACACAAATATTCTGAGTTTCAGGTGATTATACACTAATGAAAACATAGTTGATGAATATCATATTCTGCTAATAGATCCCCCAAAATGTTACACACTGTTCCTTTACGATAGAGGAGAACTTCCTATCTGGATCTATACAGCACTCGTCTCACCTGAGATGGCGTACTCTCCATTGGGAGAGGCAACAGTGACAGCGGAGGCATTTCCGATGCTCTCCACCGGACCCAGGCCCACGTGGTTACTGAAGCTCAGGACGTGCCAGCCCATCACTTTGGCCAGCTGCTGAACTGCATGCACCTGATGCTGCGACATCTGTAAACAATACCACAGTAAAACATGAGTAAAAGTCCTGCATTCAGACCCTTATTTAAGTAAAAGTAAAATCAGCAAAATGTACTTAAAGTATGAAAAGTAAAAGTACTCATTGTGTCAGTAAAATGTCCCCTGTCAGTGTTTTATTATTATATTTGATGTTTAAGGATTAATATTACATTAATCTGTATGTTGCATTTTAACTCCTTTATATCCTGTTGGCTTGTTTAATCTACAGAAATGCATCATGGTCTATAAGATCATCAAAGGACAGCTGACTGTATGCTGTAGGTGCTTTCCGCCTTAAATTATATCATTATATTTATTCTTTATTTGCTTCCAAGTCCGTTTCACACCGCCGGAGTCTGACACACAGCTGAAAGAAGGCTGAAATAGTCATCCACGCCTCACTGTTCCAAAGGGAATAATGAAGAAACTCCTATTCTTCTATTGTGTTCTCCAAGCATTAAATTAATTTAACAGAATACACAAAGTAATTATAGTCAGATCTACTCATGCTCTAGACGGGACAGTGATATTATAAGTCTGTTAATTTACGCATTCACACACCGGCATTTTTTTCTTCCGCCAGCTGTCCTTCCTGCATTTGGCAGCTTTAACTATGTTAATTTTAGTCTGGATTATGTGTTTAATTTCTACATATTTGTCTAATATTATAGCTTGCTCTTCCTTTGTAAAATGTGCCGCTCTGCTGACAGTAGACTGGTCCATGTTTGTGATTGGTCATATGCTGCAAACACCGCCCCGTTCATGTGAACACACTCAGGCTGATAGAGAAACCCTGGGTTGATTTACAGAGTTGATAACCACCATCGTAGGACCGCTTAGCGGGATCTCGTTTGCCCCCGGGTATGTTGAACTCACTTCGTGCTACAGGGCTCTGCAGTCATACATACTGCCTCCAGTAAACACAGCCTCCTCCACCAGCTGTGAGGGAAGTTAACAATGAGGGACCTGTAATACCTGCGAGAGGAGGAAGTCCTGCAGTTCCTGTTCCTGGTGTGACAGCGTGACGACGCGTCCATCTCTGTGCACCACCCTGATCTGCTCGACACCGATGTTCAGCTGCAGCTGGATGGACCTGAACACACAAAACATGCAAACGTAATACTACAAGCTTTCTGGTTTATCTGCATTCCACAAGTTACACAACAAGGAGATTCTGGCAGTATTCAAAAAGTCCATGACGTGATGGAAAAGTCACACAATAACACAAACAAACTAACTGATCGAGGCAGCGGTAGACCAGCAACTCCCGTGTTCTGCAAGGTAAAATTACTGTTTTTGTCAATGGAGTCTGGTGGCTTTGAAGAGAGCATAGATAACGGCTTCAGTTTCCCGTCGGAAAGGGCTGTCTGATGGCGAGATAAAGTGGTGAATATATTCTAAATATAGCGTACACTTTAACTGACAATGCAAAGTTGTTGGAGAGAGATGAATGGTTTCCCTCTCCCTCGGTGTGGGTGGGACTTAATTGCACTCTGTCTCTATGGGAGTAAAACTGAAAGCAAACCCGTGTAACATGCTGCTCTGATTACAATCCATAGCTTTCAATTTACATCATTTGAAACGTTATCAAAGGGCCTGCAGTTCCCCACAGGGGCTCATAAATACAGAAGCAGGCTCTCCCCTGTATTCCCCACATTGTGAGCCCCTTCCCGCTCTGCTTCTTCCTTCATCCTTCCCTCCTGTCCTCCACTTACTTGCAGATCTGCTCGTAGCCCTGAGAGGTGATGAGCACCTTGACGCTGGACTCGTACACATCGTTGATATTGGACCAGTGAGCCTGGATCTGGGGGTCTTCTATGCGGCTGGCCAGGCTGTCGATGGTCCGTGCCGTCCTGGTGATCACAAACAATAAAGCTGCTGGATTATGGAGCAAAATGAAACCTATTACAGGGCTTCACTCAGCATTATACAGTCAACACTGCCTTACCAAAAATACCTAAAATATTGCTAATAGGGCTGTCAAAGTTTTAACGCCACTAATTTCTTTAACGCATTGACGCAACTTGTGATTTTCAGGTTGTAGCCGGCTCAGTTTTAAAGCTAGAGTGAAGATACTGGCATCACATGAAACAAGAAAACCTAAAGAATCTATTGGTACCAACCATGTCATGGCCATTTTCAAAGGGGTCCCTTGACCTCTGACCTCCAGATATGTGAATGTAAATGGGTTCTATGGGTACCCACGAGTCTCCCCTTTACAGACATGCCCACTTTATGATAATCACATGCAGTTTGGGGCAAGTCATAGTCAAGTCAGCACACTGACACACTGACAGCTGTTGTTGCCTGTTGGGATGCAGTTTGCCATGTTATGATTTGAGCATATTTTTTATGCTAAATGCAGTACCTGTGAGGGTTTCTGTTCTTTCTCACTGTTTCATGTTGTTAATTTATTTCCAATAATAAATATATACATACATTTGTATAAAGCAGCATATTTGCCCACTCCCATGTTGATAAGAGTATTAAATACTTTACAAATCTCCCGTTAAGGTGCATTTTGAAGAGATAAAAAAAATTTGATTAATTTGCTAGTAATCACAATTAACTATGGTGATTAATCATGACTAAATATTTTAATTGGTTGACAGCCCTAATTGCTAATGATTCTTTGGCTTATAAATGTATTTTCTGAGATCAAACTATGACGAGCAAACACAAAGTACGCCACCTTTTGGCCAAATGTGGCACTGCAGTGAGGGGCATGTTAGAGAGTTTCATATCATGTGGATTGAGCAATGTTTGCTTCTGCTGAATTGAATAAATTGAATTCAGTAGAAGTATTCAAAAGTTCTTAAAAATAAGAGGAAAACTCATCTCTGATGGCTCGAAATTCATCCAAATCGCTTGTTTTACACAAACTTCCTGCAGTTATTGCGTTCACTGTTCGGGTTAATTGTACAGTTTATCAGTTGTTCTGTACTGTTATTGTTATGCATTGAATATAATATGAAATATCCATAAAATATGTCACTTAGTAAGTTTGCTCCCCTGAGGAAAAAGGTTGCATAATAAACCTGACACCCCCGCTGGGATTTCCATACAGTACTTCTGGTGGTAAAGCTGAATGTTGGCTCCTAACGTTGCTGTAGCTTGATGTGATACATGACCGTCACTGGCAACTGGTTTAGTGATCAGTGAGCTAAAGTTACCTGCTACGTAGGAAGATGTGTTTGGCCTGTTTGATGATCTTCTCTAGAAGCCCCTCGTTCTGCTGCAAGCTGGAGATCTCAGCCTTGTCGTAGGCTTGCGGCCCCGCGAGACGCATGCGCTTGTGGCCGAAGGGTGCGCTGGCAGGATGTGGCATCACAATAGAGCTCAGCTGCTGCTTGTGGAACTGAAACAGAAACCAGAAATTAATTGATGGTAAATATGAATGAAATTAAAGACTTGTACTGATGGTAATATTTTACATATATACAATATATCCTGGTTTGAATGTGTTGTCTCCTGGCCTTGACAGCCCTAATGCTGATACAATATATCTGCAATGAGCTACTATCTGTACTGGGTAGCAGCTTCAGATGAGCTGCAGAGTGACATCACACAGTGAACCTCTCACCTCTCTCATCATCTGATGCAGGTTGTGTTCCAGGACGTAGAGGTGGTCGTCTGGTTTGGGTTTCTCTGGAGACGTCCGATGGTTCTTCTTCTCTCCCGTAGAGTGGCACAGTGAGATGGACAGCTGCAGACCTATGAAGGAAAAAAACAAGGCATGACAAATCAAAGCCAAGTCCAGTGACCCAGATCATATAATGTTTCATCTTTCTTTTTCCCAAAGTAATTGAAATGCAAATATTAGGAATAATATCTGCACCGGGGGAGCAGTTGAACTTTGGATGAACTGCTACTGAAAAACAGCTTTTCCAATAACTTTACAATCATTTTTCATACCATCACTTCTCTATGTTAATCACATCCACACGTCATTTGTCCACTTTTAGAATATGGTACTAATAATAGAACTATTAGAACGTAGCACAGGCCTGTAGTAATGTAGAAAACATAGATCTTCTCTTGATAACGTCGTGAGTGTTCTGACCTGGGAAGGGCTGCGAGATGATCTGATTCTTCACAACGATGTGAGGGATCTGGGATTTAATCTGGACAGCTTCCCTCGACAGCTGGGCGAAGATCTCCTTACACAGCAACACGTTCTGGGCTGCTTCGAGCTTCACATGCCACTGCTGGGTACCTGGGTGGAAAGAAACGAAGAAAGAAAGACGGAGAAGAGACGACGTCAGGATGAAGAGAGATCAGGTGAGGAGAAGGGGTTTGGGGTTTGGGATGTGGAGGAAAAGACAGCAGAGATGACATACATTTACTCCTCTACAGACAGAGATGCAGCTGGTTACTGAACCAGTCTTAAAAGTTTAAACGCCGTGTCATGTCTCTGTGTATTGAACCATACCGGCTTTAGTTTTTGGCGGTCTCCTGAACAGGTTGACGGTTCCCAGATCACCGATGTCTGGAGCTTGTTTCTGGATGGACACCTGAAGACATAAACAGCATTCCACTATTACAACTAAAAACATACGGGTGAAAATACGTCACAGTGGTATGGAAACATGGAAATAAAATGAAAAGAGCTACATGACTTCTCATCATACATATACATACTACATCTGTTTACATTCAGTTTTCCCATCATCTCATCAACCAAATTGCAAATTTACATTTACATTACTATTTTATATTTACATATGTTTATATTCATTTTAACTGCACTATTTCATGCCTCAGCTTGTCATTTTGCTTTTACTTTAGTTGGGTGATTTCCCCTATTATATATACATATTTTACGAGCATTGTTGAAGGAACCTGAGACCAAAGATTTTCATCGCCAACGACTGCTTTGCTGAAACTGACAGATGACAAATAAAGAACCTTGAACCTTTTAGTCCCGGGACTAAAATTACCAGGAACTTCATGGTGGAAACGTGGCTCATGTAGTGAACAATTCACATGTATAAAATCAAGACAGACATATCTTTGTTAGCGCTCATAGAAAAGACCTTTGTGGTTTCCCTCTCACCTTGATATAAGCAGATCCCTCCAGATCACTGGGGATCTGGACATCAAGGGGGCAGTAGTCCTCTGGGAGCTTCTTGTCCAGATCGATGTCCGTGTTCTTGATCACCTCGAATGTGCCATGGTGAGGAAAAAGGGAACCTGCATGGGGGAACAGTCAAAATAAGACAGTGTATTAGGGTGATTGTAGGTAAAAAAAAATAATACAGGGTTCCTACACATTTTCCATTTCAAAATTCCATACTTTTCCCAACTCAATTTTTTTTTGATTTTTCTCGTAAATTTGCCACTTTAATCTCAGAGAATATCCAAGTTTTCTTCTCGAAATGTACAACTTTAATTGCGGTATATTACCCTGTTTTAACCTACAATGGCCCTAACAAACGTGTTATCTGGGGATTACAAGTTAAAAGTTTCCTTACTTTGTAGAACAAAACAGGACAACTATGTTTTTGCCTGAGTATATACATTAGAGGCCGTATCACCTGCGCTCCGGTAGCTGAGATCTCCCAGTATCTTCTCTCCCACTTTGCGTAGTTTCCACTGGGAGCGGAGTCGCAGTAGCTCAGAGTTGAAGTCCCTCTGCCTCCGGTTCTCTTGGTTCTCTGCTACCGACTTGCTGAGCTTCTCTGCTCCCTTCAGGAGGAGCTGCGCTGCGGTGCCCAGTGATTTCTTTTTACTGATCAGCTGGAACACCTGGGGGGTCTGCACCGGGAAGCAAGACGTTATGAATGGAAGTAAATATGTGGGTTAAACAGAGGAGATCTCTTTGAGAAATATGAACGTCATCATTTTTTAACATTTCGTCAGTGTTTCAGTCGCACTTCTCTGTGGGATCTTTACTCACCTTCCTATAGATGTTAAAGGGACAGTTCAGCCCAAAATCAAAAATACATATTTTACCTAGCAGTTTACCTTGCCAGCTGTTGGATCCTGAGACACTGGGTCTAAGGCCATGTACTTCTTCTCCTTCACCACGCTGAGCACGTCGTGGAGAACACACATCTCCGTCAGCGCACTGCGCAGGTTGTTACGCACCGAGTCCCACGGCCAGAGAGACGGCTGAAACTTCACCGTGCCTGTGGGAGAAAACCGCTCATCAGATTTGATTCTAACAGAGAAACGACATCCATATGACTTGTATTACTTAAGAGTATATTTTGTTTTGAATCCATCCACCTGTCACCTGACATTTCATTCATGTGCAATATTTCAATATTTCATATATTCATTATTCAATAATGTACAATAATGTAACTTGATGAGTATGGAGGACAGAGCCTGCTAAAATCAAAAATAAATGAATAAATAAATAAGTCACTCAATAAATAAATGTCATTAAATGTAGAAAAAAATAATATTAAAAATAAATGTAGCCATTAATTAATTGATAAAATGTGACATAAATTGATATTTCTGTTTTAATTTGCTTCTTTACTTATTTATCTTTGTATTAATTCCCTTATTTATTTACTCTTCTGTTCAATTTTACCTTATATTTATTTCTGTATTTATCTTTTTATTAATTAATTAATTTTTGCATTTATTTTTTTTGTTTTTTAATTTATATTTATTTTTAAATGTATGTATTTATTTATGTATTTATGATGAGGGCCATTTGGCTGAAAACATCAGGGAATTAACAGTTTATTTTTATACATTTTTTTTAACAAACTTGCATTAGTAAAGGACAGGGCCAATACAGTTGTGTTTAAGCTTATTGTATAAAAGAAATAGCTAAATTACCTCCGTCTCTGATGCAACTTAAATTTGAATCTCCTACTTATCTTTAAATGTTTAGAATTCCATGATATTGCCTAGTGTTCCCCTTGCAATCGATAAAATTAGCTGACTTTTTTTTTTTAAATACATTTCTCAAAACAGTGAATCGGTGATGGATCCATCATAGCTGGTGGTAGGTGTCAGGTTAACAGAATCGAGCTCTGACTCTTAATCCTCCCTCCTTTCTCTTGAGCGTACAGTACCTTCCTCTTCCTCCGGCTCCTGCTTGGTCCACTCGCGGTCCCTGGGTTCGCCCTCGATCCCATCCTCCTCGGAGTCAGATCCCTGGCTGAAGTCTATTCTTTGTGCCAACTTTGCCAAGTTCTGGGACATGGACAGCGGGGGGACGTACGTCTCAGTTCCATCCAGGGCCACTTCCTGCACCTGCTTCTCACAGGAAGACTCGATGCTGACCTGTACTGCTGGACCACCAGACATGATGACGAGGCTGAGAAGAGGAATACATGCAGAGAGATTCAATAATCAAACTGTCTGAGACACAGCAGAGCAGTGATTCTCAAAGCGGGGTCTGTGGAACATGTTTTGCACTATGGAACTGTGATGCTGGAAACTTGAATTTCCCTCTGGATCAATAAAGTTACTATGTATCTATCTATCTATCTATCTATCTATCTATCATAATGATGATCTTATAGACCATGATGCATTGCTGTAGATTAATCTACCCAACTGCATATAAGATAAGATCAGATATTCCTTTATTAGTCCCACAGTGGGGAGATGTGCAGTGTACAGCAGCAAAGGGGATAGTGCAAAAAACAAGATGCATCAGCTAACACAGTAAAAAAGAGCTAAACAAAGTGTAACAAAATATGAACCACTTAAATAGAAGGAAGTATAAAAATAGGAGCAGTATATAGGCTACAATATTGACAATAAACAGACTATTAACAAAATTGCACAAGTGGAAAATGATATTGCACAGTGAGAATGAAATTAATGAATGAATGAATGAAATTCCACCTGAAAATATCAGGTTATTGTCAGTAAAATGCAACATACACATTAATGCAGCAGTAATATTAATCCAGAAACATCAGATATAATAGTAAAACACTCAATCAATACTAGTACTTTAAGTACATTTAGCAAACACCTCCATACATTTACTTATATAAGGTTTTGAATGCAGGACTTGTAATGCAGTATTTTCACAGTGTGTATTAGTACTTTTACTTAAGTAAAGGATCTGGTTTATCTTTAGATGCTTGAGATGTTTTCTAAATAACTGTATAAATGAGTATAGCTACTAACAAATGCAATAACTGCATTAATAACTAGTATAGCTACTAACAGCTGCAATAACTGCATTAATAACTAGTATAGCTACTAACAGCTGCAATAACTGCATTAATAACTAGTATAGCTACTAACAGCTGCAATAACTGCATTAGATTGTGTATGTTTGTGTCTAGCTAGCTGTTAGCATCTCACTATAATCTCACTGGATAAAAGGAAGAAGCTCGAAAGAAAAGCCCAAAGAGGACAGCACAATGTGTAATAATGGTGTAAATATTACCTCTAGTATGCTGCACCAGTCAGGTAGCTGATATATATATAAAGTTATTCACTGAAGTTGTGAAATATGTTCCAGTAACGTTTGCTGATGCTTCATTCTTCTTCTTCTGCTTCTTCTTCTTTGGTGTTTATTCGGCGGTTGGCAAACCAGCTTATAGGTGCATTACTGCCACCTACTGGACTACTGGAGTGTGGCGCAGGAGATTGGCAGAAAAAAAAATCAAAAAATTAAATAAAATCAAAAAAATTAAATTAAATTAAATTAAATTAAATTAAATTAAATAAATAAATAACAATAACAATAAAAATAACAATAAAATAAAAAATATATAATAATTATTAATAATATAATTGAACTGAATGGACTGTAATGCTGTGCAATATGCTGCCTTCCACTGTGTAATTGTCTAAAATATATTAATTATTTCTTTTTTTAAATATTTTTGAGAGTTACAAGTTCTTTTAACATAGTCACGGAGCATATATATACTGTATATTTGTATTCTGGGGTAACGTTCCTATGCAGAGGATAGTTTAGTTTATTTATTGACTGCACTGAGGGCGTTTTATATTTTAATAATTTATTTATTTATTGTGTTGAGTTGAATGTGCTACTTATTTTGTACTGTAATTACCTTGTGCCTTTTATACCTTTTATTCTTTTCTTAAAGCTGACTCAGTGTAAACTGCTCAGAATTCCAATGTACTTATAGGTGACAATGGCAAATAAAACTCTTGAATCTTGAATCTTGAATCTTGAATAACGGTTTTAATTTAGAAGTTTTAGGTGCTTTATGTTACTTTCTTTCATGTTGTTTTAATTTGTAAATTAAAACTTTTTTTTATTTAATAAAATGTAGTTAGAAAATGCGTTTAGACGCACATATTGCGGGTAGGAACTATGTCTAGTGTATGTGTGTATGTAGAGGAATTTTAATCAGCATGGACCGGGTACGGCGGGTGGTTTAAACAACCGGATGTGACGTTTAGAACAAAAACGTTCACTCGTTTGTTTTTTTCCAGGTTGGCATGGATGGATGTCTGGTGATAAACAAAGCGTAATGGGGGTTGAGTTGGTCTCTTTTCGGAACTATTTCCATGATTTATTCGCTTTAGTTTCAAACGTTTATCTTAAATGTGTCGTTAAGTCTCGCTGCTAGTGAAAACCTTCAACACAATGAAGCTAACAAGCTAATATCCAGCAGCAGGCTAACAGAGCTGATAACGTTAAGCTAGCTGCTGTTTATCTGTTTAATGTTCATCAATATCTGAAGAACATGAAGAGAAAAGTGGCCAAATTAAGACTCAGCCCCAACGAGGAGGCTCGGATCATACGAGAGGAGCACGAGAGGAGGAGAAAACTGAGAATACAGCAGGTGAGCTCAGTTCACATTTGTAGACATTCATGAGATCGAAAGACTGACTTTCCTACTAAGATTGAGAAGTAGGCTAATTTATACATGGAAAGATGGAGAAAACTGATAACATATTTGTTGGTATAAGGAGCTTGGTGGTTTGCCCTGCTCATCCTCACTGCTTAAAGTTTCATTTACCTTCCTTTTCATTGTCTGTTTTGACAATCACTGATAATTATATGCAGATTATGTGGAGCTGTATAAAGACCCAACTGTCCATAATCCATAATATGCAATGTTGCCTGGATGTTACTGTTCTGTACTATTGTTTTTGACAAGAAGTGTACTTCACTGTACACCAACTGTCTATCAGTACTACTCAGGTGTAATTCATACTGTGCAATATCATTTTCCACTTGTGCAATTTTGTTAATAGTCTGTTTATTGTCAATACTGTATATACTGCTCCTTTTTTTATACTTCCTTCTATGTAAATGGTTCACATTTTGTTACACTTTGTTTAACTCTTTTTTTACTGTGTTAGCTGATGCTTCTTGTTTTTTGCACTATCCCCTTTGCTGCTCTACACTGCAAATTTCCCCACTGCGGGACTAATAAAGGAATATCTTATCTTATCTTATCTTATCTTATCAAAAAAATGATCTTCTAATAAAATCTAAGTGTCAAAAAAGCCAGGTCTAATTTAGTTACGTTGGCTTGCAGTCAGGACATTTTTTGAGCCACCTCTATGAAAAAAACCCTCTGGATAGTTTTCAAAATCAGATGTGTTAAGACTGAGCATGCAAGTATGTATTTTGCATTGACCTCCAGGTGCGGGAGCAGCAGCGGCACATCGCGCTGCATATCCGCCGAGAGGTTGAGCGGAGACGGCAGCGTGAGCTGGAGCAGCTGGAGGAAGAGCTGAGGGAGGACTGGGAGCAACAGCAGAGGGACAAACTCCACACACTGCAGAGGTTGTACGAGGAGAGCCTCCAGCTTCTCGGTCAGGGACACAGGAGTGCAAAAGAAAACGTAAGATAATACCTAAAACAAGAAGCTATCACCTTCATTAGCTGTCTGTTGCTGAATGAACACAATACACCTGTTGAAGAGGTCACTGAGTTAATTGCTCAGTGCAAACAAGATGAATTTGGAGACACTGAAAGTGAGGTTAACATCAAACCAAGGTACAGCTGAAACCAAAATGTGAACAAAACCATCACATGATAACATCCTCACTTGAAGATGAATACAAGGTCCAAATCATTTAATTTTTGTGTGCTAATTTTGATTTATTTGCACAAGGAACCCGACTTGGCAGCCATAGCTCAGCGGGAGGAGGAAAATCACGTCAAAGCAGAGGAGCGTTATCGAGAAGCCCTGAAGGAGCTCAAATCACAGAGACTTAAAGATCATGAGAGGCAAAGCCGGTAAGCAGCATCACAAACATTTGCTCGAAAGACATTTGTGGATTTAATCACATGAAGTCTATTCATCTGCTTGTCTGTAGATCCGTCCATGCCAGGAAGAAGGCTCTACAGACAGAAAAGGAAAGATCAGCAAAAGTGGCCAGCCTCCCACCGCCTCTCCCAAACCCCATTCAGGTGATTTGCCCCATCAGTAATATTAATCACACTGTTTTCCTGTTGGCCTGAGAAACCACCTCAATTTGCTAGCGGACTTTTTTAGTTTATGGTAAGAATCAGTCTGGCAAATTGCCGTAAGGGTTTCATAGAATTAAGTTTGGGCTAAGTGGGACAGTCGGGGAAATGTGGCTGGTGATTCGAACATCTGGAACCAGGTTAGTCTGTGTGGGTACAAATGCCTGTTCTCTCTGTTTATCCTCCCAACACACAACTAAGCGTTGCTACCAATCTGTCCTGTCCTATCCTGTTTACAAAATATAAAACGAACATTCCAAGTTACAAAGTTTAGGTTCTAGGCGGAGTAGGGCTGTCAATCATTTAAAATATTTAATCGTGATTAATTGCATGATTGTCCATAGTTATCCGCGATTAATCGCACATTTTTTATCTGTTCAAAATGTACCTTAAAGGGAGATTTGTCAAGTATTTAATACTCTTATTAACATGGGAGTGGACAAATATGCTGCTTTATGCAAATCTATGTATATATTTATTATTGGAAATTAATTAACAACACAAAACAATGACAGATATTGTCCAGAAACCCTCACAGGTACTGCATTTAGCATAACAAATATGCTCAAATCATAACATGGCAAACTCAAGCCAACAGTTGTCAGTGTGCTGACTTGACTATGGCTTGCCCCAAACTGCATGTGATTATCATAAAGTGGGCATGTCTGTAAAGGGGAGACTCGTGGGTACCCAAAGAACCCATTTTCATTCACATATCTTGAGGTCAGAGGTCAAGGGACCCCATTGAAAATGACCATGCCAGTTTTTCCTCGCCAAAATTTTGCGTAAGTTTGGAGCGTTATTTAGCCTCCTTTGCAACAAGCTAGTGAGACATGGTTGGTACCAATGGATTCCTTAGGTTTTCTAGTTTCATATGATAACAGTGTGTTCACTAGCTAGAATTTTTGTTTACGCATTATTATGGCGTTAACTTTTACAACCCTACAAAATACAAAACAAACTTTCCAAGTTACAAAGTTTAGTTTCTAGGTGGAGTCATGGTAACATTGTCTTTTCTTGTTCAAGCAGAGCATCGATTCCAAGAAACCACATGTAGTAAAGAAATCTGATGTGAGTGCCTTCGCTGCCACGCATTACCACATGCCTGAGAGCGCAGTGGACAGAGAGGCGGACACAGAGCAGGTAAACCTTCCCATTATTGTATGCACTTCACCCTAGAGTTTGTTTGTCTCCGTCCTATCAGAGTTGTCTAATCTGTACGTGTGTCTGCAGCCTAATGCCCACGAGGGAGCTGAGCTGGAGGTGAGGAGACTGCAGGACGTCCAGAGAGAGGAGAAGAGAAGGAGAGAGGAGCACCTTGAGAAGGCTCGTCTCAGAGGGAAGGAGGCTCTGAGGAGGGAACATCTCGTCCAGGTACAACACACCTGTTACCTGAAGAGCAGATAGACGCCAAAATTGTTCACATGTATCTGGAGATAATTATAATAACTGCATTACAGTAAAGTAAAGTGTTCTAGCTGTTCTATTATTTGCCTTTTACTCTTCTTATACTCACTTATATCCACTTTACTGATGATTATTTATCGAAAATCTCATTGTGTAAATATTTTGTAAAACCACCAATGGTCAGCCCTACTATATCGTCGCAATATCTATATCGAGGTATTTGGTCAAAAATATTATGATATTTGATTTTCTCTTTCTTTTGCCTGATCTGTTTTTGATGGTCTCCTTTAG
>CAKALU010069493.1:30754-48114 GCA_916700995.1 Hozukius guyotensis
CTCCACTTCCTGATGTTCTTGCCAACAGAATCAAAGAGTTTGAAGAAGAACGAAAGAAAAGGGTAAATAACTGCTTGTAATGTCTCGCCTTAAAATCATTAAATTATAAGAAGCAGAGAGTTGATAATTTAGGAGTTTTATGTCACACCGAGATACCAGTAATTTGAGCTGTGTTAGAGAGGTTATTCCTTTCATCATGAACCTTTTAGATGTGGGAACGTTTTTAAATCTTTTTTGTTGTTGTTGTTCAGGAAGAGGAGCTGGACAGGGAGAAGCAGCAGCAGCTGGTTTTGCTGCAGGATCTGGAAGAGCAGAAAGCCAAACTGGAGCAGATGCTGCTTGAGGCTCAGCAGGAGAGAGAAGATCTGAAGGCTGCTGTCACCCAGCGGGTACCTGTTAACCGACCACAAGTACCTCTCCATGACCAGGAAGTCACCTCTGTCACTCCAGTCACTGAGGTAGGCCCTTTGATATCAAAGCTGTCCTCAGTTAAAGGGTAGCTTCGGTATTTTTCAACCTGGACCATATTTTCCCATGTTTTTGTGTGAAAGTGACTAACGGGGACAGCAGGTTTTGAAATTGTTCCAGTATTGAGGGAGAACGCTGCAGACGGCAGCCACTAAACGAGCTGTAATGTAATCATTTGGGGCAACCTGGCACCGTCAGTTTACGTTCACTAAAAGTTCTTGTTTTTGCCGCTGACAGGCTCAGATTGGTATTATATGTGTCTGACAACATTATGGAAAGAACCCTACAGAGAAATAAAACGTTCTCTATTGGCAGAAATGGAATATAATATTAATAAGTATGTTTTCTTTAGTGTATAATCACCTCAAAATATTGATCATTGTGTTTTTGTTACCTTAGAATGAGCCGTTTATATCTACATAGGGAGCAATAATAACGCGTTAACGCAAATTCGTTTTAACAGCACTAAGTTCTCTAACGCGTTAATGCAACTTGTGACTCAGTTTTAAAGCTAGAGTGAAGATACTGGTATCATATGAAAGTAGAAAACCTAAAGAATCCATTGGTACAAACCATGTCATACTAGCTTGTTGTGAAGGAGGATAAATAACACTCCAAACTTACACTAAATTTTAGCGAGGAAAAACTGGCATGGCCATTTTCAAAGGGGTCCCTTGACCTCTGACCTCCAGATATGTGAATGTAAATGGGTTCTATGGGTACCCACGAGTCTCCCCTTTACAGACATGCCCACTTTATGATAATCACATGCAGTTTGGGGCAAGTCATAGTCAAGTCAGCACACTGACACACTGACAGCTGTTGTTGTCTGTTGGGCTGCAGATTGCCATGTTATGATTTGAGCATATTTTTTATGCTAAATGCAGTACCTGTGAGGGTTTTTGGAAAATATTGGTCGTTGTTAATTGATTTCCAATAATAAATATATACATACATTTGCATAAAGCAACATATTTGTCCACTCCCATGTTGATAAGAGTATTAAATACTTGACAAATCTCCCTTTAAGGTACATTTTGAACAGATAAAAAATGTGTGATTAATTGTGATTAATCACGATTAACAATCATGCGATTAATCGGTTTTAAATATTTTAATTGATTGACAGCACTAAAAATTACATATTGTGCATTCAAGATATCCTATGTACAGTGTGATCAGTATAGTACAATTACTTCAGTGATGAATAACTTCTACTTCTGCACTCTGCAGCTGGTGCGTCCTGCAGGTGAAGACGACCACACAAGAAGGATTAAAGAATATCAACAGAGGCTGCTGGAACAAAACCGGTTGGTTTAAAGCCTGAAGATAAACTACTTTTTTTGTGTTAAACAAGTCACTTTCACCCCTTTTTCTAACCAGTTATTCTTGAAAATATTTTAAAGGGTGTAAGACAACTTTTTAAAAAACTTTATCTCAGCATCTCTCCCTTTAAGGTACATTTTAAACAGATAAAAAAATGTGCGATTAATTTGAGATTAATGGCGATTCAATATTTTAATTGATCGACAGCCCTGATTGAAATATAAGTGTGCGTGTTTGTTCCCGAGCGATGATGTGAAATAACCGGACCTGACGTGTTTTTAATTCAAACACGGTTCATGATGGTTTCTACACTTGAACTGAGCTCATTGAGTCTGTGTGTGTGTGTCTGTCTGTGTGTAGTGAATGTGTATGTAAGAGTGTAAGTCTTTGCGTGAGTGTGTGTTTGTTTCTGAGCGATGATGTGAAATTACCGGACCTGAATTGTATTTAATTAAAATACGTTTCATGATGGTTTATACACTTGAACTGAGCTCAGTGAGTCTGTGTGTGAGTGTGAGTGTGAGTGTGAGTGTGTGTGTGAGTGTGTGTGTGTGTAGGGGAAATACGTTCCTCCAACTTTCCTGCATTTTCTCACCCACAGCCGGCTCCAGAGGCTGCCGGTGAAGTGTTGGTTTCAGAGGACATCAATCAGACCCGCCTCAAATTACTTGTGTCCCTGTTGAGAGCTATAGAGGAGTCTAACGGAGGAACGTTGTCACACCTAGAAGAGCCTCAGAAGAAAGATGGCTAGCCAGTTATTCTTGAAAATAGATCTCAACATTTGACAAAATAATTCACTTAATAATAATTCACTAATTTGTTCTGTGTTACACTATATTTATACAGCTTTAGAGGATCTAAGTATAGAGGCCGTCGTATGCTGTAGATCGTGACTGAGACACTGATATTGGGCTGTGTCAATGACATTATTTCAGGATTCACCAGAGGTCAGTGGAGGTGGCTCGTCAGCGCCTGGAGGAATACCAGCGAGCTCTACGGATTCGTCACAACATGACTTCAGGAATCATTCACCCACATCTGCACGGCGCTCCGTCTGTGCACCTTCCAGCTCCTCTGCAGCTCCCTACAGCTCCTGCAGTGTCTACATACATCCAAGCTAAACCACAAACCCCCGTGGAAGTTCCCACAAGAGAGTCTGACATGTTGGCTTCATCTTCACGACTTCCGGGCTCCAGTGCAAGCGTTGGCTCCAAGTTGCTGTCGGATGAATCTATTTCGAGCGATCCCAGGAACCAGAGACCGGACGTCACTGCCTGGCTGACTGACAACATAATGGAGAGAGTAACGGAGCATCTTCCTGAGAGAGTGAGACCCTCCTCAGAGCCACCGCCTTACAAACTGTTCACAACACATCACTCAGCCAGCATCCTGCTCCAGCCGACCTCTGATCCCATCCAAGCCGTCAGCCCGAGCATCACAGATGGTGCACCTCTGGTTCCGGGCAATGCAGAGGCTAAGCGTGGCTCCCTGTGGACTGGGTCCCTGAGCTCCAGAGAGGACGACGACATGGAGAGGCAGAGACGAGAGCTGCAGGAGGTCCAGAGACGGGTGCTGCAGCAGAGGGAGGCGGCGGCGTCGCGGCAGCAGCAAAGGGAGGTGGTGGCGCTGCAGCAGCAGAGGGAGGCGGCGGCGCTGCAGCAGCAGAGGGAGGCGGTGGCGCTGCAGCAGCAGCAGAGGGAGGCGGTGGCGCGGCAGCAGCAGAGGGAGGCGGCGGCGCTGCAGCAGCAGAGGCAGCGAGAAGAGGAGAGGCAGAGACAGGAAGTGGAGATGGAGCAGATGAGGTGGCAAAAGGAGACGTTGCAGGCTCTGATTGATACTGATGCTCAAGTAAGTGAGGGGACTATTACTGCTCCGGTGTTTCTGTTACAGTACAGTAGACCACTGGTTCCCAACCTGGGGTCCGGGACCCCACTAGGGGTCGCCAAAGTTTCACAGGGTGTCGTGAGGCCTTCTTGATTTTAAAGGGTGTAAGACAACTTTTTAAAAAACTTTATCTCAGCATCTCTCCCTTTAAGGTACATTTTGAACAGATAAAAAAATTTGCGATTAATGGCGATTCAATATTTTAATTGATTGACAGCCCTGATTCAAATATAAGTGTGCGTGTTTGTTCCTGAGCGATGATGTGAAATAACCGGACCTGACATGTTTTTAATTCAAACACGGTTCATGATGGTTTCTACACTTGAACTGAGCTCATTGAGTCTGTGTGTGTGTGTGTGTGTGTGTGTGTGTGTGTCTGTCTGTCTGTGTGTAGTGAATGTGTATGTAAGAGTGTAAGTCTTTGCGTGAGTGTGTGTTTGTTTCTGAGCGATGATGTGAAATTACCGGACCTGAATTGTATTTAATTAAAATACGTTTCATGATGGCTTATACACTTGAACTGAGCTCAGTGAGTCTGTGTGTGTGTGTGTGTGAGTGTGTTTGTGTGTGTATGTATGGGAAATACGTTCCTACAACTTTCCTGCATTTTCTCACCCACAGCCAGCTCCAGAGGCTGCCGGTGAAGTGTTGGTTTCAGAGGACATCAATCAGACCCGCCTCAAATTACTTGTGTCCCTGTTGAGAGCTATAGAGGAGTCTAACGGAGGAACGTTGTCACACCTAGAAGAGCCTCAGAAGAAAGATGGCTCCCCTCCGCAACCGCCATCTAACAGTGGTGAGACAGGTAACTGGCATGTCAGATTACAGATAGTTTTTCACACCTTTTGTAACACACTTTATATGTACCTGCTGAATAGAATACTTTTTCCACTTAATTTCATTTTCTATATCTGTGATCTTACCAAAATGTCTTCCTGCCAAAAGGTACCACGTTGTCCCTTTCTGCTTTAAGTACTGATTATCAAAATGAATTGGATGGATTTATGTCCATAACTATGTTTTCATTAGTGTATAATCACCTGAAACTAAGAATAATTGTGTTTTCATTAGCTTAGAATGAGTACTTCATATCTACGTAGGGAGCGGGTCCTCTTCACGGAGTACGCCATGTTGCTCCGCCATGTTTCTACAGTAGCCCAGAATGGACAAACCAAACACTGGCTCTAGAGAGAGACTTTCATGTTTTTACGTTACCTGTAGGCCACCGTAGTTCTCCGACACGCTGGTAAAACTGCGGTAACGTGAGTGTTAAACCGTGGTACCGCCAGCCGCCGTCTGACTTCCGTTGCTCCTAAAGTAGTGTTATTATGGTGAGGATGGTCTCTGAGCGAGGCGAACTGCTTTACCACGGTTTTGCACTCGGCGGCTCACGTTACCGCTGTCTTGGAAAGGGAGGAGTGAGCGGAGGGGTACACCAGGGCTCGAGCTTAAGGACGTCCCGTCATCCCTGGGCTGAAAAAAATAGGATCGGGGAGGATGAAAATTAATTTTGGGACGAGAGTTGGAAGAAAAATACCCGTTAGAATGAACGGCGATGAAAATGACTGCATGTTTTGTGTAGCGCACAAGTTTTATTAAACCTGCTACACAATATAAACACGCACACACAGCACATACCGCCAGCCTCTGACCTCACAACAGCCACAGCAGAAACAGGGAATTATCGTTATTACGATAAGTTCTGTTTTTACAGTTTCTGGCTTTGATAAACAGTTTATTTTTGTCAATTTATTATTATCATTTAAAAAAAAAAAAAGAAAACATACCTTTTAAACCGGGTGGGTTTTGGGGTTTTGGGGGTTCAGAGGAATGCAGTATTATAGTTCTGAATCAGTGATGGCGTCGCACTTCCATTATAAATTAAGCGGCATACACTTAAAGTCACTAGAAACCCCTACAGTTTCATCAATATCGTGGAGTAATTTTAAAATTTTCCATTAAGATCTCATCTCTCAGAGCGATGTTCCTGCTGGACCTGCCCTGGCGTCGGTCCTCCCCTCAGGACTCTTCCCTCCTCCTCGAGCAGCAAAGCCCCCGGTGAGCCGCGTTAGGCTGGGCGTCATGGAGATGATGACTGAACAACATGAGCTGAGTGCTATTCAAGAGGTGGAGACACCAGTCAACACCAGCCAAGTCACAGGTCTGCTCCGCCCCACAAACACATGGTGACGAGCTACAGAGAAGAATATATCAGCTGATTGTTTCCTGTCCCCTAGGCCCGGAGGACACAGTGACGGTTCCTTCACACACTCTGGCCTGGGATCAGCAGGAGGATTCAGAATCGTCGGTGGCCTCTGACAGGACCCCGCAGACACCCTCTTGGTCCAGCAGCGAGCAGCGGACTGCCGAGCGATCGACCGGCTCTGGAACGAGATCAGGAACATCCAGCCCTCTCGTCTGGAGAGAGAGGCTGCTGATGGGGGCAGAAACATCTCCAGAATCCTTAGAGTCTGGTACGTAGACGGCAGGGGATGAGAGAAACAATACAGATTGGAGGAAAATGGCAGTATTTGATTTTAAAATATATTAGGAAGAAAATGAAGATATTTCCTCTTGGTTGGAACATTGTTTTCCAGATTCAGTCCTGAGGAGAATCTCAGTGCTTTCCTCTGACTCTGGGAGAGGAGCCGACGACTACTCTGGTCCTGCAGTCACAAGCTACAGATCCCCCACAGAGGTAACCAGGCCAGCTGAAGATGTTTTGAAGATGTTGCTTTTTTGGCATTTTCGCCGTATAGGAGAGTAGAAATGAGAGAGAGAGAGAGAGAGAGAGAGAGAGAGAGAGAGAGAGAGAGACTCAAACCCGGGACATTACTACCACAAGGTGCAACACTCTGAGGTTCACATGCTGTGGATCAATGATGAAAATTAGCCAAATCTGAGCAGCCTCAGTCTCTGAAGATGCTTGAGAAGCTTTTCCTTTGTGTGTCTGCCTGTATGGAGTGAATGTGTGTGTGTACGAGTGGTGTGTGTTTCTTTACACTGAGCGATGATGGGAAATTCCTGGACCTGAAGTGTATTTAATTAAAATACGTTTCATGATGGTTTCTACACTTGAACTGAGCTCAGTGAGCCTGAATCTGTTATGTTTTTATCTCCTTAACACATTTGTGTGTGTGTGTGTGTCAGTCTGCACACAGGACTCCTGATTCTGACTGCCCCTCCTCCACCACCATCTCCACCGGCAGCTACATCACCACCGATCCTGAGCAAAACGTGAACACTGGTGAGGGACAGCAGCAGGAGAGCGCGGCGCTGTAGCACACGCTGCTTTTGTCGTGGTTTGTTCCTGATTTTTCCACCATGTGGTTGATTTGTGCTTTGAATCTTGTGAAATCTAACAGAAGCTGGAACAATGAAGTATTTAAATCACCTCACCAACATGAGTCGGCTGGCTCTTCGTTATTCACTAAACAATCGTGATTAGGTGCGTCCGGATATTTAGCATTATTGTGGGACCTGTTGGAATGTGCTTCCATTCTGCAGTCCGTTGAGAGTTGCTGTGCATGAACGTGGTTTATGTTTCTCCCTCTTTAAAGGGATAGTTTGGATTTTGTGAAGTGGGTATGAGGTACTTATCCATAGTCAATGTATTACCTACAGTAGATGACGGTCGGCACATCCCCAGTTTGGAGAAACAGACAGGAGTACCAGCTCGGGAACAAAGCAATGTACTGCTGTGGACGGTGGCAGCAGCTAAACAGATTTTAGACACCTAAAAAAATCAGTTTAAGTCTAGCTATATTTAGAATATTTTCACCGTTTTACCGTAAAGGCCGAAGTCTCACAATAACACAAATAAACTAACCGATCGAGGCGGCGGTAGACCAGCAACTCCTGTGTTCTGTGATTTAAAACTACTGTTTTTGTCAAAGGAGTGTGGTGGCTTTGAAGAGAGCATAGATAGATAACAGCTTCTGTTCCCCGTCAAAAAGGGCTGTCTGACAGCACGATAAAGCGGTGAAAATATTCTAAATATAGCGTACACTTAAACTGATATTAATTTTTTTAGGTGTCTAAAATCCTTTTAGCTGCTGCCCCCGTCCACAGCAGTACATTGCTTTGCTCCCGTGCTGGTACTTCTGTCTGTTTCTCCAAACTCCATCTACTGTAGGTAATACACTGACTATGGATCAGCACCTCATACAACCCCACTTCAAAACACCAAAACTATCCCTTTAAGAAGACAATACGAGATGCTGTACACATGACCCATAATGCATATTATACACCAGACAACATGCTGGTTGTGTTTTTAACTTTATTATAACCTAAATCTGTTCTCCTCTCTTTTTCTTCTCCCACTTCTTCATCAGATAATTCCTCACCGCTGAGACGAGGAGCATGTTTACTCGAAGTCTCCTCTTCATCTGGTCAAAGCTTCTGTATTGAGGACAGCTCGGCCGCAGGCCGTCCTGGTCTGGCTGTAGACTCTCTGTTTAATGACAGCAGCATCCAGAACATCATAGACCGATACACAAGGGAGCTTAACATCTCCCTCAGCACCGCTGGCAAAACCACAGGTATGCTACACATGTAATACAAGAATACCATCTCTCAGCTCGATAGATTGATGTGGCAGTTGCCACATCTGTGTCCTGGGGACAGATGCATAAACTTAGTTTAGTGGTGCCTTCAAATGAAACCCGTGAGCTTGTGTTTACAACACGGGAAGTCGTGTACACAACATGCTTGGCGTTCAAGTGGTTAAGTCGTGAGAACACCGCTGAACGATTTGTCATTTGTCACATGTTTTAGTTTGAACCTGCCAAACTCACTTTTTGACCATAAATCAGTGTTTCATACCAGAAGACTGCATCATGTTAGTAAAGTGTCTTGTTTCCTCTCTGCTGGTCTGCAGACAGTGAAGGCTCATACGTGGAGGAACCCGGCTCTTCAGTTTCTCAGCAGTCTTTGGCTCGAGTCTCGGAGAGGAGAGGGGAGGATGAAAGCTCTACGGCTCGTCGGTCTCTTTCCTCAGACACTGCAGAAGCACAGAGTGGCCTGGTCAGTGACTCACAATCCACAATGGTTATTTTTTAATTAAAAGTTTTAACACTTGAAGTTTTAACGAATAAAGTGAAGATACTGGTAATATGACACTAGAAAAACCTAATGAATCCATCGGTACCAAACATGTCATACTAGCTTGCCTGTTGGGCTGCCGTTTGCCATGTTATGATATTTTTTATGCTAAATGCAGTACCTGTGAGAGTTTCAGGACAATATTTGTCATTGTTTTGTGTTGTTAATTGATTTCCAATAATAAATATATACATACATTTGCATAAAGCAGCATATTTGCCCACTCCCATGTTAATAAGAGTATTAAATACTTGACAAATCTCCCTTTAAGGTACATTTTGAACAGATAGAAAATGTGTGATATATTTGCGATTAATCATCATTAATTATGGACAATCATGCGATAAATCGCGATTGAATATTTTAATTGATTGACAACCTTACTTGTTAACAATTAACAACAACAAACTTGTACTTTAAGGAACTACAAATGGTATCGTAAAGTGTGCTGATTGATGCAACTTGTTTGACTCATATTCTAAATAGAAATCAGTTCTAAATATTTTTGCTGTCCCAGCATTCAATTGATGTTTTGTGTTTGCTACAGGAAAGGGCCAATACAGTCAATCCAATCCTGGAGCACTTCTCCGGCGAGGACCCATCACTTGCTGAGGACTCTTTCAGACCTCTGATTGGCCAACACACAGACCAGTCATCCTGTCTCGCTGCTGACCAGAGGGACTCGACCATGGAGCGACTGGTCGGTCAACCGTCGGCTCACTCGTCCATGATTGGTCAGCTACCAGGTCCGGCGGTTTCAGTGAGCTTCGATCAAGGTGGCTGGGATTCCACTCTGAGTCGGATGATTGGTCGACTCTCCCATCAGTCCGGCTCTCATTGGCTGAGTGGTGGGCAGGACTTTTACGCAGGTCAGCTGATGGGTCAGGTGCCATCGGAGCAGTCGGCCACATGGCTGGATGGAGGTCCGGAGGAGAGCCGGATGAGACCGCTGGTCGGGGAGCTGGATGAGTCTGCTGGCCAGCACAGTGGAAGCTCAGGTAAAAGAAGGAGGAACTGAAACCTGCAGTCAGGTATTTTATATCGTAGAACCAGACGTTAAAATCTCTTAAGCTGTTAACCACAGACCTTATTTCAGGCATCTAACTAAAAACCCATTCAAAAAACCCACTGACTTCCAGATGAGGGAACCAGAAGTGCTAAAATGCTAACTCATTTCCGGGTTTTAGGACTCCACCTGTAGCACTCTATTTGCAAAGAGGACTTTCTACAAGCTGAAAGCATGAAAGACCATTTAGACATATAGAGTAGTCCTCTCACACATCTGACTGGACACAATCGAGCTGTTGCGGCAGCAGATTACTAACCTTTTAACGGCAGTCTATGTCCGTGCTCATCCACTTCCTCAAAGTAGGAGAAAAAAAGTTTGTCATCGACTCATCTGCTTTTTGTAGGTGAAAGAACACATGTGGATCTTGGTGTCTCAACTGATGCCAGTGTGCCGTTGTACCCAGCGTATCCCCCCGAAGCCTCGTCTCACAGTGTCTCCGTCCAGGGTGTGAGTCCACATCCACAAGACCAAACCAGTCCAGTGGACCTGGGCACAGAGAGGACTGAGGGTGAGCTATAAAACATTCAAGTAGTTACAGTGAATTCTGAAATGACCTTTATGGTGGTTGGTTCTATCAGAGGGAGAATATTATGATCATGCACAATATGTATATCTATCGTCTGTTTGTAGCTCAAGCCAAGTTAAAGTTTGATTTAGGAAACTTGAAGCAGAAAAGAGTCAAATGTGTTCATGCAGTTTCTTTCTGCTACTAATATCTGAGCCAACATTCACCCATCTTGTATTTGCATTAGGGCTGTCAGTCGATTCAAATATTTAATCACAAATTAATCGGGTATTTTTTATCTGTTCAAAATGTACCTTTTAAAGGGAGATTTGTCAAGTCATCGATTATTTTCATTGTTGATTAATCTGTTGATTTTTTTCTTGATTAATCGATTAGTTGTTTGGTCTATAAAATGTCAGAAAATGGTGAAAAATGTCTCCCAAAGCCAAATTATGACATCCTCAAATGTCTTGTTTTGTCCACAACTCAAAGATATTCAGTTTACTGTCATAGAGGAGGAAATAAACCAGAAAATATTCACATTTAAGAAGCTGGAATCAGAGATTTTAGACTTTTTTTTTCTTTAGAAAATGACTCAAACTGATTAATCAGTTATATAAATAGTTGGTGATTAGTTTAATAGTTGACAACTAATCAATTAATCACAATCGATAATGAAAATAATCATTAGTTGCAGCCCTAATGGACACTCAGCCTTACCTAGTTATAAACTTAACTGTGCTTTATGTTCATGTTTATCACCGTCTTTAGTGTTTCCAGGCTCAGACTCATTCCACCCGCTGCTGGCTGAGGTCACCCACAACGAAACCGCAGACCCCTCCACGATCTTTCACCTGCCCGGACACGATGAGCCCACCTCCCCTGAAGGGGAACGCAGTGTTTCCACAACCAACACTGATCCTTCTGTTGACTCTGAACCGTCACCTGAGCGCCTCAGAGCAGACGTGGCAGCTTTCCCCTCCTTGCATGAATCCTTCTCCCAGCTCATCACCTCCCAGTGCCGTCCCCATGAATCTGATGTGGAGCTAACCGCTCTGAGCCTGTCAAATTTATCCATGTGTGATGAAACACCTACTGTGGGAATGCCGCAACCGGAGGGAGCCGCAGACAGAAACATCTCAGATATGATATTGGTACGATTGTGTTTTCTTGTTCACTTTGAAAAAGCATCATCTTTCAGACATTAAAGGGATAGTCTGGGCATTTTGAAGTGGGGTTGAATGAGGTACTTATCCACAGTCAGTGGCACGCCCCCAGTTTGGAGAAACCATAGACTGTATGTAAAGATGGACGACATGACAGATCCCCAAAAGTGAAGCCAAAACATCTGGATCGCCACCTGGTGGCTGGCTGCAGTATAGGTCATAAATCCCGCCCCTTCCATGTTAGTGGATGGGACATGAGCCAATAAATAGTCAAAGTACACGTCAAATAAATTCTTTCTGTCATTTAACGTAGTTCTTATCACACTGATGTTTGTGTTGATTTTTCTGATAAGTTTGGTTTTAATTAGTTATTTGATGCTATAAAAAGGAGGTGAGACGTCATAAATGACAGCTGTGACTCTCTCGCTGATTAGCTGCAGCTGCGCTCGGCTCGCGATGGGTCCGGGCGGGTGACCTTGATACCAAGTCTCCACCGCCTGATCACTACTGCACAGACTCTGGCTGCGAATGACGTCAAAATCTCAAGATGGCAGCTCTCGTATCCGGGATATTTTGGCTTCACTTCTGCACAGTGGGAGGAAGTGGAGACGTGTCGTCCATCTTTATATACAGTCTATGGGAGAAAGCAGACAGGAGTACCAGCACGGGAGCAAAGCAATGTACTGCTGTGGACGGGGGCAGCAGCTAAACGTGTTTTAGACACCTAAAAAAATCAATATCAGTTTAAGTGTACGCTATATTTAGAATATTTTTGTCAGTTTACCTTGCTGTGAGACCGCTATACAGTCTATGTTTCCGACGGGGAACTGAAGCTGTTATCTACGCTCTCTCCAAAGCCACCAGACTCCTTTGACAAAAACAGTAATTTTACCTCACAGAACACAGGAGTTGCTGGTCTACCGCCGCCTCGATCGGTTAGATTGTTTGTGTTATTTCTTTGGTTAGTTTGGATTCACCAAAGTCACACAATAACACAAACAAGCTAGCCGATCGAGGCACCCGACCCCCCCCAACTCCTGTGCTCTGTGAGGTAAAATGACTCAATGGAGTCTGGTGGTTGTGGCGAGAGTATAGATGGATACAACGGCTTCAGTTCCCTGTCAGAAAGGGCTGTCTGACAGCGAGGTAAAGAGGTGAAAATATCCTAAATATAGCGTACACTTAAACTGATATTGATTTTTTTTTAGGTGACTAAAATCTGTTTTGCTGCTGCCCCCGTCCACAGCAGTACGTTGCTTTGCTACCCTGCTGGTACTCCTGTCTGTTTCTCTAAACTGGGGGCGTGCTGACTGTCATCTACTGTAGGTAATACACTGACTATGGATGAATACCTCATACAACCCCACTTCAAAACACCTGAACTATCCCTCTAACGTCACAGTTTATTTTGGAAAATGACAGTTCTGTTCTGTTTTTAAACCTTGTTATCCTTCGTTATTATAACTTGTGTTGTGTGTCATTAGCTGAATTGTGTGCTTGTCATCCCTCCCTGTCTGTCAGGAAGCTGCCAGTGAGAAGGGGATCCTGGAGCAGTCAGAGATAACACTAGTGAGCCTGACAGACACCACAATGGAGGACCAAGAGACCTGCATCACTGAGGAAGAGGGACTCTGTGAAGACAAACCTTCAGATGGGGTGAGAGAGGAAGGACAGAAAGGCCAAGAGACAGAGGTGACTGTCTACACATATTTTTGACTTTTTGATCTCAGCAGCAGGCGTCTTTATGGTCTCTGAACACAAACCTTGTCTCCTCTAGGGGTCCGAATCCACGTTGTCACTGGATAAGACTCCAGAGAAGAAGAACCGAACACATCCAGGTAAAATCACAACAGTTGCAGACTGAATGTATCCGATACTGTTGGGGGTGCTGCATGCATCAGATCGCTGAATTGTGAGGAACCTTGCTTCTGACTTAAATATGGATGTGATCAGGAACAAAAACGTAGCAGTAATCAACAAACAAATTAAGCAAAGGTGCCATGTGTAATAGCTGGCGACATGCTCCAAACCGATAGGAGGCAGCATTTCACCTCCTCCAAAATTCAACCAAACTGCTGAAGAAGAAAACAGCCACGTCAAAACCATATCGACACCATTTGCAGTTTCTTTTGGTACGGTTTGTGTACTAAAGATGCTAAATAGCCAATGTTAGATGTTACATACCAGTCTAAAAGAAACGTTCAGCATCAAACCTCATCTCTTTACTCGCCAAGAGCTGTCTCCAGCGGTGGAACGCCACGCCAATGTTTACCAAAGACCGTATATTGCTAAGAAAGGTAAGGCAATTGTTCGTTCCATTGCAACGTCGGCGCCCAGCAGCAGGAGACGCCTCTGCCATTTTGGACTGAAAGCGACTTTACTAAACTAAAATTCTCGCCAGATCTTACACATTGCACCTTTTTAAATGCATCTCAAAAATCTGTTTGTTTTTTTCTTTTTGCATCCTTTACATTGTAAACTTGTGAAAATCTTCCCATCTCTAGATTCAGAGATGCTCCTGGAGTTTCAGTGGGGTCCGAGCAGAGGCCTGCAGGATGTCCACCAGCAGAAGCGCAGAGCGCTGCTCGAGAGATCGTCCCGCAGGGTGGAGCAAATCAAGGCCAAAGGGGCTCTCGCCAAGATTCAACCTGAGATCCGAGCTCCATCTGAAGCCAGAGAGCCGTCTAAAGCTACGGAGCCTCAACCAGCCACCTGTAAGACAAAGTCCGAACCTCAACATAAGACTATTGCCAAGTCAAAGGAAGGGCAGGCTGAGCCGCATCTAACTACTGAGAAATCTGGCTTCATCAAGCTGAAAAAGCCCCAGCTTCCCTTTCCAGGTACTTTAACTTTATACCATTTCACACTTTGAGTCATATCACTTTAAGTAGCACGAGCATCACATTTGTATCACGGTGGAAAAAATAGACAAACCAAACAGGCCCACACGTCAGAGCCGTTTGTTTAGTACCTTGGAACGTAGGCTGTCAATCGATTCAAATATATTATAGCGATTAATCGCATGATTGTCCATAGTTATTAGTTATATACATAGTTACATAGTTATCTGTTCAAAATGTACCTTAAAGGGAGATTTGTCAAATATTTAATACTCTTATCAACATGAGTAGGCAAATATGCAGCTTTATGCAAATGTATGTATATTCGTTTTAACGCCACTAATTTCTTTAACGCAACTTGTGATTTTTAGGTTGTCGCGTACTCAGTTTTAAAGCTAGAGTGAAGATACTGGCATCATATGAAACTAGAAAACCTAAAGAATCCATCGGTACCAACCATGCCATACTAGCTTGTCGCGAAGGAGGCAAAATATCGCGGAAAAATTGGTCATGACTATTTTCAAAAGGGTCCCTTGACCTCTGACCTCCAGATATGTGAATGAAAATGGGTTCTATGGGTACCCACGAGTCTCCCCTGTTATGATTGGAGCATATAGTTTTATGCTAAATGCAGTACCTGTGAGGGTTTCTGGACAATATTTGTCATTGTTTTGTGTTGTTAATTGATTTCCATTAATAAATATATGCATACATTTGCATAAAGCAGCATATTTGTCCACTACCATGTTGATAAGAGTATTAAATACTTGACAAATCTCCTTTTAAGGTACATTTTGAAAAGATAAAAGATGTGTGATTAATTGTGATTAACTATTTTAATCGATTGAGAGCCCTAAAGCATTTAGCAAAAACAAAACAAGTACCTGTTTCATCTGAATGTGAGTCGATGCCTTGTAAAGTGGTCAGCAACAATCTGTGTAAACAGTTAGTGTAATTTCTGTGTGTTGCCTCAGTGAGTGATTCCAGGCTGAACCAGGTGGACGAGGTGAAGAGCTGCACACCGGAGCAAAGGAAACGGGATGTTTCTAAGATGCACCAGAGAACTCAGAGGTACTGCTGCAATATTATTATCCTTTAACCTCAACACTGTCTACTGTGGAGTAAATGTTGCTTATACTACTACAACTACATCCCCCCTACTACTACTACTACCACTACTACTACTACCACTCTTATAATTTAAAGGTCCAGTGTGTAGGATCTGGCGGTATCTAGTGGTTAGGTGAGGAGATTGCAACCAACTGAAACCTCTCCCGTGTGGCAAGCATGTTGGAGAGCTACGGTGGCCGACGTGAAAACGTGATTGGCCCTCTCCAGAGCCATTTGGAGCAGAGCGAGTGTGTAGAGTGTGTATGAAGGAAGTGAGTGGTGAAGTCAGAGAGAGAGGGAGCGAGCGGCGGCGACAGGAGCGAGTAACATTATCAACTCCGGCCCAAGCAGGAAAAGTTAACAGAGTTTGGTTTGTTCGTTCTGCACTACTGTAGAAACATGGTTGAGCAACATGGCGGACTCCGTGAAGAGGACCCACTCCCTATGTAGATATGAAGACATGTTATGGAAGCAAAATAGCCCAAAATCTCAAAATTTACCATTTAAATACCTAAATGCAAATCTATAAAGGCTATAAACGTCTATAGATTTCTCCTAAATTCACCCAAAGTTAGCATTAGATAATGCCTCATTTCAGAAAACTTGTAATACAAAAAAAATAATTGTCTTCATGGTTCAAGTTTCATGGTGGTATCTATTATTTTTTACCCTATTCCCCTGGGGTGTCTCCTTAAAGAGTCAGTTTTGTAGGGTTAAACCTAAAACATGATTACTTGCATTCTGCAGACTGTACGAGCAGCTGGAGGAGGTGAAGCATCAGAAAGCCATCAGGAACAGACAGGAAGCTTACGCAAAAAACAGACTGAAGGCCAGAGACTTCCACAAGGTAAAACACTTGAATTGTGCTTTATTATTATTTTTTTTGGAAATATGCTTCTTACAGAACTGCGAGCACTAAACTACGTTGTTTTCTACCATCTCTTCACAGAAAACCTTACAGAAACTTCGTGCCAAGCAGACTCTGTAGTCACTCTGAATGTAAAAGTTTATTTTTAAAGTTTTTATCAATAAAGCATTTTAAGTTATTTTAATCCACTTTTTGCTCTTCTGTTGCTAAATTAATTTAGCAAATATATATATTTTAACATCACAGTCAACACTAACTTCCTGATTAGTTTCTTTAATAAGATAAAACATTCATGAAGTCGATTAGAGAATTACAAAACTAGCTGTTATTGTTTTTACAGCGATGGACGAGCTGAGAAAGTCAAAGAAGTTAATGTTAACTAACTTATGATTCTGATCACACACATAGATGACTTTTAATTCCTTAGTTTTAGATGGAAAGTATAGTATCCCATTATCAAAATACTGTTTCCACCCAAACAATAATACAGACATACACAGCGCCAGAAACAGGTTGAGATAACGAAAAAAAAGGTGTGAAAAACTGCCACAAATCGGGAGAAATGTGACCCCGCGAGGAAACTGGGAGAAGGCGATGAAAAACGGGAGTCTCCTGGGAATACAGGAGGGTTGGCAAGGATGAATACAGACCTTTGGAAAACCAATCACAAGAAGGACTCAGAATATTTCCAACAGCCTCCATCACTTAAAGTCTCATTACATCATCCTCAAATGGCCACAGATTACTGGTTAGTTAGTTTTAGAAAGGTTCCCGTCTCACAGAAAGGCCACATTGGGGGAATAAAACAGCAGCTCTGGTGTTATATAAATTATATATATATATATATATATATATATAGTAAATATATATATATATATAATATACTGTATATGCAGTATCTGAACTTTGTCTCGGTGCGGTTTAGAGTTTGGAGAACGCGATCGTCTTGGGACTCTTCTTCTCCATGGCGGCCGCAGCTGATTTCATCACATCTTGAGTCTGAAGCATGCTCATGTTC
>CAKALU010069497.1:0-22587 GCA_916700995.1 Hozukius guyotensis
TATATATATATATATATAAAGTATAGGAATGAGGGAAATAGGAGGGAAGGAGTTTTGTATATTTGTTGGAAAAATGTAGAGCTTACCCAAATGCTTTGATGCTTCAAAGCTGTGACCGTTGCCATGGTAATCGACCTCCAAATCAGTATTCGAATGCTTCGCTTTTTTAATTTTTTATATATAAGTATGTAATAATAACATATAAATCCCCAAATAGCCGATGAAATAAGCAATAATCCCAAAATATTATTCATATACAACATTAATTATTATTAGTTATTCGCAGACGGACATTGCTGTTTGTTGTGTGTAGAAGTGTGTGTGTGTGTACTGTAGTGTGGCAGCAACACTGTCCTGGGCACTAAAACGGGGGAAATGGAGACAGACAGACAGAAGAACATGTCAGCCTGCTGCGTCGCGCTGCGAAGCTTCGAATATTTCTCACCGAAGCTTCAAAGCCCAAAAAGTGGTATTTGGGACAACCCTAGAAAATGTATACTAAAAAAATTAACTAATAAAAAAAAAAAACATATGCGGCTTGGAAATGTTCTTTAAATGTTGCTAACAGTCCTTTAAAGTCTGTGTAGGGAACCATCCCTGTGTGAAATGTTAGATCTTTTACTGCAATATGCTATACTCATATACTGCTACCACAAGTGTAATGTAGTAAATGCTATGTGTTCCAACATTGAGTCTAGATGGAGGACGATATGGAAGATGTGAAGATTTCAGGAGAGGCCCAAGCTTTAAAAACCTAAAAACGTAATATCTGATATTTATTTAACTGGTAAACACAACTTTGGCTTTTTTTTGCTTCATCTGACTGTCCACACATTTCATAGGAGCAAAAGAACAACTATGAAAACATTCACATGTACAGCCTATTAGAATACAGTATGCCTATTGTAGTATAATAGGCTGACATACATAACCAGTGACAAATGCCTCACTGCAAGCCTAAAAAGACTGCTAACTGTATACGCTGTGAAATGAGTAAATTGATCCCTTTGTGAAGAGTTCCTGCAGCCAACAGTGCTCCATAGCATCAATTGATCAAACATTATAGATGCTGATTGTCTAGATACAGTAAATACAGATATTCATTAGGGATGGTTTACCTAGGTTTTTACTATAAGTGGCTCAATCATTTGCTTGAAAATATAGGGATTCCATTATTTTTGTATGTCTTTTTTAAAAAATAAATGTGTTCTAAAATAAATTCATGATGAATGCATAGATGTCCTGCTGTAATCTGGTATATTTTGACCTGCAGAGTTAATATAAACATAGCAGTGTTTGCAGGGTTTATTTACTTATACAGTATCTCAAGTTTATTTGACAAATGTGCACTGATGGTGTAATGGTAGGTACTGCTCAGGTTTTTCTGACTGAATCAAAATTCCACTTTGTAATTAGTTTCGGTGTAATCTATCTGTTATGTATTCCTATATGGATATGTGTTATGTTTATGAGTTTAGGAAAAAGAAATTGTTATTTTATATTTCTATGTGCACAAGAGGGAGAGCTACAGGTGAGCACATGGGGTGCACTTGTTTGCTTTTCCATCACTGTAATAAACAGAAGTAGTAGAAATATGAAATATCAGTTTTCAGTTCCTATGACCCGAACCACCTTTTAACGTACACCTTTACCTGAAATAGTCTGCTGGCCATCCCTTGGCTCGACAAATGCTAATGAAAAAACAGAGCATTTTATGCTACACGAACATAACCTAAGAAGAGTTAGGAAAATGTAAGGATGTTTTTGAGAAGAGATGGAGTCTAACAGAAGGAAAAATATAGTTACATGGGTTAACACACATGCACATATGCATATGCTTGGAGGTGACCTGACGTATTTGCACTCCCCCCCCCCTTTTTTATTTTCTATTAACTTATTTGTTGATTTAATTTATCATTACTCTCGTATTTTTGTATTATTATTTATTTATTTTTGTTATGCGTGTTTTTTTTTGTTTTGTTTTAACTCTATTCTTTCTTTTTATCATTATTATTATTATTATTTTTTTCTTAATTTTATTTCAATTTTGAATGTTGAAGTTGTTTTCTCTAGTGTACTTAATGAGTTTGTCTATAAGCTCATTAACTTAAAAATTGGTTTATAAACTATTGTAATTACGAATTGTAAATTGCATATATGAAAACAACCTTGAAAAAAGGGGGGGAAAAAAGTATAAAAAAAGTATAAAAAAAAAAATATTTCAACATATTCAAAACTTACAGTTGATATACATCTCATATGCACCATACGTATTTATTGTAGGTCTAGCTTACACTAGAGTACTTCCTCAAGTCAGCCTACAAATGTGCCCTGTTGTATCACTCCGCGCTGAGCAAACCCCGGCTGTACTTCATCAGTAGGCACTAGGCTACCACCTAAAACTGTCATTATATCGATGAATATAACCCACCCATTAGAAAAGGTGGAACCACATCCACTGCACTGTCTGCACATATATAAATGATATGGTAACTCTAGTAGTAAACCGTCTTAGCACAGGTTCCCTGGAGTTTACCGTATGCAAAATACGTGCTGGGTAGACATTTTGGCTCCGTCCGCACCATGTGAACGCAGCCATGCCGTCGCATGCCCGGAGCCACAATGATGCCAGTTGCAGCACTACGTCTCCAGCGTGCTCTGCCACTGTGAGCGCTCTACGTGCTGCTCATGTCGGCGGAAGGCTTTCTAGCGCTAGCGCAGTGAGAGGTGCGTTCCAACAATACAACTTCCTCCATGGGCGGCTGGCCTTCAGAATAAAAGGGGGATGTTTAATTTTTAAAAGTGTTTTTAAAGTACAGTAAATTAATTTTGTATTTTCGCCATTCACGCTAAACTAATTACACATAATCTATTGGTCTCTGAAAAATGAACAAAAATTGTGAAAAGCACACTGGTCTATAATCCGACGGGAATGTTGTGCTATGACTTTTCTAAGAGATTTGCGCAGCGGTTTCCATAGGAATGAATGGAAAATCGACGTGAAAAGAGCTCAAAAACACTCCTCTTTAGGGCCATACAGAGTCACCATACTTTAACGTAGAAACATGATTAAAAGTTTAAACGGGTCACGAGACTTGGGACTTTATTGGGCCAAATGGGCATTTTGATAGCTGGCACGGTTTTCACGAAATCGCAGTTTACGTTTTGTGAAATTTTCAGACTGTTTCAGATTTTATAATGGGTGTGTATTGCGTGGGTCGTTAAAAGCTAGAGTGCGTGACATCACCGCTAGAGTGTGGGAAAGCTTTAAAATCTTTTGAAAATTTTCCGAACAAATTGCTCCCTAGCCCACAATTTTCATTCTTTATAGATATTTTTTTCGTCAAATTGTAGGAAATTTTGTGCTGGTTGCAGTCATGTAGCTATCGAATCGGTCGGACTTACACATTTGGCAATAAATGCCTGGAAGTGAGAGCAACTCCCGGGTAGCTTCCCATTGGGGCCCATATTAAATTTCACACAATTTTTGGGATCAGAGCAAAAGTTACTACTTTTCGAAACTGCCGCCGAGGTCACATTTTTGACACAAATTTCACACAATATGTTCATCAGAGACTCCTATCTCGTCTCATAAACAATCTAAGCGATAGGAGTAACGCTTTTTGTCTGAGAAGTACTTTTATGACATGTACGTCTCTGGTTAACTCCTATTATAAACTGTCTCACTGAGGGGGCTTAGCAGTGGCCATCACCACGGCAACATTGGATTGCTGATAGACAGACAGCTGATTCACATAAGCCAATCAGAGCAGGCTGACTAACACACACAGAGACACACACACACACACACACACATGCATTTTAACTATGTAACTCTTATATATCAGCGTATAGGCCTATTGCTTCGCTCCTCCTATAACTGTAGGCATTTAAACATTATATATCAGCTTCCACTTTTGCGCTCCTCCTATAACTGTAGGCATTTAAACATTCAAAAACACTCAAAAACACTCCTCTTTAGGGCCATACAGAGTCGCCATACTTTAACGTAGAAAAATTAATCAAAGTTTAAACGTATCATGAGACTTGGGACTTTATTGGGCCTATCATCCCCCTTCTTATAACCTCACTATGGTCCTCAGACCCCCCCAGCATCAGGCACACCGGTCAAAATTTCTTGCGAAATTTTCTAGTCTCATATATAATTTGTGAAGATTTGTCTAAACTTAAAGGGACTGTTGTAACTTTTTAAGCGTATAAATGTACCGGGTCGGGACATATGCGCGCTCGCGTGTGACCGCTCGCGTGTGACCGCTGTCTCAGCTCCGCTTCTTGCCTTCACTCAGACAGCGCGCGTTCTCGCTGTCTCGCTCCACCTCTAGACATGAACGCGCGCTCACTCCACAATGCAGAAGAGTTAGTTTAGCTCTGAGAATATCTAGTGAATGTGCAGTGGACGTTTGTGCAGAAATAAATGCTGCAGCTCTTCCAGACCAACAGAGGTTTCCCGTGTCTTGTGAAGTGACGGGGCTCCGCAGCGAGAAACGTTATTGTCCCCGACCGGGTGCCGTCGGGAGACGATAACGTTTCTCTTCCTGCTTCAGAGCCCCGGCACGACCTGCTTTTGCTGAAGCAGGAAAAGCCAACACTAGGATCAGCATTGATTCATGGAGAGAACTCCGCCTGGTCAGCTGACATTACTGCCAAGCAGGTGAAATATAGAGTGATATCGTGGTTTTAGCTGACGTGTGTCGCCTCACTGTTTTGAGCGATGCTCGTTCATGTCTATGTAGAGCGAGCAAGCGCGAGCCCAACGCTGACTTTCGTTGACTTAACGGCCACAGGTGTCGCTGTTAACAAGCATTTCTGAAAGTTACAAATAGTCCCTTTAATATTTTAGTCAGTTTGCATCAGTGACTGTATTGGATTCGGTGTCGATGGGGTGTTTTATTGTGAAGAGTTGAGTCGGAAGTCGTGTCGTCGTTGCTGCTGGCAGCCCGCAGGCCGCAGTGATTTGGTAGCCGCTGCTGCAGTAGGAGGAAGGACCGCGGTTCTCCCCCTTCTATCTTTCAGTTTCGCCTCGACATTTTCATCGGTGGTCCCTTCTGATAACTCACAGTAAACTGAGCATACAGCAACAGTGTTCTATGATAACTTAAGTCGTAGTATTAACCAACCGGACAGTGATATCTATCTCCATTTTACCCGCACGTTTCCTCTGACAGACAGCAGCAGCAGCAGCAGAGCAGCAGCTAGCACAACAACAATGGCTCTGAAGAGAATCCACAAGGTAAGAAGGAAGTGAACCACCAGGCCCGGGATAACGCAGTTTCATTACGGGGGTTTAATCCACATCTCATGCTTTATCTGTCTGGGTTTAATAAACCTGAGAATAACACATAATATAGACTAAATAAGCCCAGTCTTTGGTTTCCACCGCCAGCTAACGGTCTGAGTAGAGACAGAGAGGAGCAGCGATGCGCCGCCTGGCTGCTACCAGCGGGCCATCTGCACCGTTACACTCAGCTAGCTACCACTAACCCGTTATGAGAGCTGTTTCTGGGTTATGTCACACAGGTTGTCACCGTCGACGTCTTAACTACGGGATATAACGGGATGTTACAGCTATGTTACCAGTTAACATGATATATTATTGGTGTGTTAGCTAGCTGTGTCTGGCTAACGTTATCTCCCGGTGCTTGGATGCTAACTAACCGGGATAAGCTTCTGATCGAGCTAACGTTACTAGCTGGTACATCTTTACAGTGAATAACCGGTAGTTTAATGCCAGCAGGTGTCCTAAGTAGTTCCCCTATATGATAGTGAAGGTAGCTAACAGTATTTATGAGTTACTTAAGCTTTAGCTTGCTACTTGATGTGACAGATAAGTTACACAGCTAACGCTAACGTTAGCACTCTGCACGCTTATTTTAATAACCCACTTTTTTATTATCTAACCTTTTATTTAACCAGGTTAGTCCCATTGTTGAGATTAACAACCTCTTTTCCAAAGGGAGACCTGATGGCCAAGATGGTCAGCAGCAAGAACACACAAAGTTGCAGACACATTGACACAAATATAGAGATAAAATACACTAAAAGCATTAAAAGAGAAACTATCTAAAGACAAATGAGGGGACAAAAAGGAACTCAGCTGTACAACAAGGGAATCTAAAAACATTGGCATGCACTTGCACATTTCTTTCTCTTATTTTCATTTCATTCTCACTGTGCAATATCATTTTTCCACTTTGTTAATAGTCTGTTTATTGTCAGTACTGTATATACTGCTCCTATTTTTATACTTCCTTCTATTTAAATGGTTCATATTTTGTTACACTTTGTTTAGCTCTTTTTTTTACTGTGTTAGCTGATGCATCTTGTTTTTTGCACTATCCCCTTTACTGCTGTACACTGCAAATTTTCCCACTGCGGGACTAATAAAGGAATATCTTATCTTATCTTAACCTTTTAAATGTTCTATGTTTTGTGTTTGAATGCAAGTAGATTTGTAACAGCCCCAAATATATAAGGACGGATGTAACCCAACGTTTAGCTATAATACATCTAATACTAGTTATTTCATTAATTGTCTTCGTAAAGCACAGTCTGTACATGTTTCAAGTAACTAAATAGGTTGTTTGTATTTGATATTGTACGTGTTTATACCGGATAAATGATCAATATACAGTGAAACGCTACCCTTAGTGTGCGATCATGTTAGCAGTGTGTCGCTGTGGTGAAAACAGGCCCCACGCGTTGCTCGCCTTTGATGCCATGTTGCTGACAGCAGGCGAGCAGCAGATCCTTATTATTACACCGTTTAGTTTGATTCAGTTAGCTGAATTGTTGTTGTTAATTCCTCCTTGTTGGTAATAGCTCATGTCGTAATGTAGGCAGACCAAGCCAGCATTATGCTTCTGTCATTTGACATCCTGTGCTGTTGAGCACCTAAGCTAACGTTTTGCACCATAGGGTCACATTGGGCTACACACACATCCAGCTTACACTCGGTTTGTTAATAGTCTGTGTATTGTCAATACTGTATATACTGCTCCTATTTTTATACTTCCTTCTATTTAAATGGTTCATATTTGTTTCACTTTGTTTAGCTCTTTTTTTTTTTTACTGTGTTAGCTGATGCATCTTGTTTTTTGCACTATCCCCTTTGCTGCTGTACACTGCAAATTTCCCCACTGCAGGACTAATAAAGGAATATATTATCTTATCTTATCTTTACCTGAGGGTCTTGGTTATAGTAAAAACCTCTGTTGACATATCTCAGTTTGGCTGTCACATGTACCACCTGCTCTTTCCTTGGAGAACTGCTATAATGTAATAGCGTTCACTCCAGTAGTCAAAGCTTATGGTGTTACTTAGTGTTGTGTTGTCAGTAGGAATTACTTTTTGAGTTTGTTACTGTTGCAGTGAGACTTTGTAGCAAATTGCCTTCAGATCTGTTTACAAAGAGTGATTTAGTCAACTATACAGAGGGCTCATAGTGGGCCTGTTAAGGGATATTTAAAAAAACAAAAAACATCAGATTGTGATATCAGTATCAGATTATTAAATATCTTTTTCCCGGAATTTTGTGTTTGTGATGTTTTTTGTTGCCATTCCCACTTTTATTATGTAGGTTATTGTTTGTGGAAATACTGGACCATACTGTGCAGGACCTGACCAACTGACTTGTCATCTGTTTTTCTCAGGAGTTGAACGACTTGGCACGGGACCCACCAGCCCAGTGTTCTGCAGGACCAGTAGGAGATGACAGTAAGTTCATCATCTAAACCAACATTGTCCTGGTAGCTGGGGGCTCAAAATTGAGCAGTACTCAACAAATTCCTGGTTGACCCTTCTCAACACGCATGAATAAATAATTATTGGTCAAACTACTCACAAATGACACTCAAAAGAATGCCTTATATCAGGGGTTCTCAAACATTTTTGGGGCCAGGGATCCCTTACAGGGGAGAACATTTTCCAAGGTCCCCCTCTTAATCGTAACACAGATTAAGCATTATGCTTACTACCATTTGTACTCTTAGATGCCACTGGAACTATTTGTATTCTAAAACTTTTCAACCTAAATACTTCAGACCTGTTTCACAGTGATAAACAGAAACACAATTTCAATTTGAAGATAAAATGAGATAATCCTTTATTAGTCCCACAGTGGGGGAATTTGCAATGTATTTAATGTTAATAATACCACTTATATACCTTTTTAAACAGAGGGTGATTTTATTCAAATTGCATTTGGACTCAACTTGACAGCAATTATAGCCTACAGTTCAAGTAATTGATCTTCAAAGCTTTCAGAAAATGAACAGTAACAAAACCGGCATAGTCCTAATAATTCCAGATATTTAAATTTACCAGTCTAAAGCTGACTTTCAAGAAGTGCTTCAACTTAAAAACAATGAACTTGCTGCGTGTCACGTTTCATATTATAGTTTCTAATGGCTCAAAGCTAAAATACAATATGTTTGTTATGTTGGTGCAAATTGTCCCCATCTGTAAATACACAATTTTATAATTAATAGCAAATCATTTCGCGGACCCCCTAACAGAGTGCCATGAACCTCTGGGGGTCTCCGGACCCCACTTTGAGAATCACTGTCTTATATTTTAATTTATTACCGACCTTTGTAGATTAAATCTTTCACATTCAAGATAGCTATGAATTGTTCGGCTCCCCTGTGTTAAATTTTCAGATTAATGTGTTTAGTTTGGATCTGAAAAATTGTCCACAATATTTAGATTACCACAGATTGCACCTCAAATACATAAAATGTTTTCAAGCCCAAGTCTTGTAACTTAGAAAGAAAAATACAAGCATCAGTGAAGGTGCTGGCTTTCTATGTGTGGAGTCAGTCCAGTGTATTTAACTAAATTAAGGAAGTACCTCTGTTTTTTGAGCAAGCACATCCAGGAAATACCTGCACTGCCTCTTGTGAAAATACTGCTTTATTATAAAAGCATAATATTCCCACCTCTATTATTGCTACATGTCCGTTTCACTTTTGCTTTCAGGACAAGTAAAAGGGGAATTCTCGTCTGGCTAGTATTTTATTCTTTTGTAATGTAAGAGTAGATGCGTACCGTGATTTTCATTTATTATCAAAGTCAGATTTTTTTTATCCTATAAAGATTGACCCAAAAATAAAACTCAAAAGGCATTCATGAGCTCAGTTTATCTGTTACTTTAAGAACACAGGATTAAATACATTTCATACATACTGTAGATATTTCCTTGGAAACATTTTATTTTACATGTTGTCAATAAAAACAAGACAATGATGGAAAGCAAGTGCTTCTGACTAGTGTCAACTGCTACTGTCAACACCTGTCGTATAATACATAAATTAGTAGACTATTTAAATTAAAGAAAATACAGTTTTGTTTTTTTTAAATGTATAACATCTATTGCATCTTAATTAGGGCTGCAACTAATGATTATTTTCATTGTCGATTAATCTGTCTTATATTTTCTTGATTATTCGATTAGTTGTTTGGTCTATAGTATGTCAGAAAAGGATCAAAAGTGTTGATCAGTGTTTACCGAAGCCCTAGATGACGTACTCAAAGGTATTGTTTTGTCCACAACTCAAAGATATTCAGTTTACTGTCATAGAGTAAAGAAACCAGAAAATATTCACATTTAAGAAGCCGGAATCAGATAATTTTGACTTTTTTACCCCTAAAAAATGACTCGACAATTAACCGAGTATCAAAATAGTTGTCAATTAATTTAACGGTTGATAAATAAACGAGTAATTGTTGCAGTTCTAATGTTAACACCATTTTCATACCATTCCAACTGTTGTACAATTTGAAATCACAGGTTAGCTTTTAAATTTGTCATTGTATTTTGACAGATGACCCTCTGAAAATAGTATTAGGAAAATATGGAACAATATAAAATTGCTGCACTTTGTGTAAATGGAAAGGGGATACGGTTTATTTACAATGTACTGTGTATTAGCAGTATGACTGCTGGCTGTATGCAGGCTGTCTTTGAGAATGTCTCATGCTACCAGCAGTTCAAAGCTCTCCCTTTAACATCCCAGCCACCTGTGTCTCTGCTTACATATTCCTGTTGTTGAGTTCGTTGTTGACAGTAAATTCAGACACTCAGATTCTTCATCTTTGTTTCAAGTCATTTTCTTAGAATACACATTGACCTTCAGTGATAGACATTTACATTATTTGTATTATTGTTTCAAGATGACCAAGCAACAATGGATTTGCGGTCTATTTCCCCATATTGTAATAAGTAGGGCTGTCAATTGATGAACATTTTTAATCATGATTAATCCCATGATTGTCCATACTTAATCGCGATTAATCAGAAATTAATCAAATTTTGTATCTGTTCAAAATGTACCTTAAAGGGAGATTTGTCAGGTATTTAATACTCTTATCAACATGGGAGTGGACAAATATGCTTGCTTTATGTAAATGTATATATATGTATCTATATTTGTTATTGGAAAATCAATTAACAACACAAAACAATAACAAATATTGTCCAGAAACCCTCACAGTTACTGCATTTAGCATAAAAAAATATGCTCAAATCATAACATGGCAAACTGCAGCCCAACAGGCAACAACAGCTGTCAGTGTGTCAGTGTGCTGACTTGACTATGACTTGCCCCAAAACTGCATGTGATTATCATAAAATGGGCATGCCGTTATAGGTGAGACTTGTGGGTACCCGTAGAACCCATTTTCATTCACATATCTTGAGGTCAGAGGGACCCCTTTGAAAATGACCATGCCAGTTTTTCCTCGCAAAAATGTAGCATAAGTTTGGACCGTTATTTGCGACAAGCTAGTATGACAAGGGTACCAATGGATTCCTTAGGTTTTCTAGTTTCATATGATACCAGTACCTTCACTTTAGCTTTAAAACTGAGCCCACTTCAACCTAAAAATTTTGCAAATTGCGTTAATGCATCAAAGAAATTGGTGCCGTTAAAACTAATTTGCATTAACGTGTTATTATCGTGTTTAACTTTGAAAGCCCTTGTAATACGCATGCCATAGCAGTCTGGTAGGGTTAGGTTATGTTTGTTGAATATATTTGTGTGTATGGGGATGGGCACAATATCGTGAACACCTGCACAATCTAAACAATTCACTACAATAGTCCTATGATAAACCACCTTTGTGAATCTTATGATTAAGTTTCTGGTGTTGTGGCATTACATTGAAAGGTAAATCATATATTTGAATATCCCCTAGCTTCACCTATCCGCCCATCTTATATTTATACTGTATATGTGGAGGACAAAGTGTTAGTGTTATGGGAATAGTGTCAATCCCTTTTACATGCCAGCACAATTATCTGGAACAGGACTTGAAAAGGCTTTAGGCCAAAGAATAAACATGCTGCAAGTTTTGTGAATTTTACTAATAAAGTATAATAATACTGTATGGTGTAATGCACAGACAAAGAATGCTTTCTAACTAGCTTATATAATTTTATCTTTTCATCATTCAAGTCAAGGCTTTTCACAAGGACATGGAGTAGCCTGCCTGTCAGTGGGAAACAGTAGCTAGCTATGGGGGCATTCCCCCCCTTGGAGAAATACATGTTGGCCATAAAAGTCCAAATTTAGTTCCTCTGCTACATTCTAATGCCACTATTCCATTATATACACTGATCTTAATAATTGCATAGTTTAATGAGTTTGCCTGCCTGATTGTAAACATGTAGTGAATTATTGTGAAGGAGAATTAGGCTTCTAGTGCGTTTTAGCCCTCACAGTCTGTTAATAGCTATTAATATTTAAAATCACACCTATTCCTGACTGATCAGAATTCTTGTAAAGAATCATTAGACCTTATTTGTTTAATATTTATTTATTGGCTCCTTCACTGTAAGGTTTAAGGTTATTTTATAAGGGGGAACATGTTTTTAATCCCATGCCTTATCTAGCCTATGCATTGGTTTTAAATTAAGTATTTTTAACATAAACCTATGCCAAACTTGATCATAACATGAGTTTGCATAATTTATTTATGGCAAAAAGAACAAAAGCGTTCTAGGTAGGGCTGTCAATTTATTAAAATATTTAATTGCATGATTGACCGTACTTAATTGTGATTAATCACCCATTTTTTATCTGTTCAAAATGTACCTTAAAGGGAGATTTGTTAAATATTTAATACTCTTATCAACATGGGAGTGGGCAAATATTCTTGCTTTATGCAAATGTATGTATATATTTATTATTGGAAATCAATTAACAACACAAAACAATGACAAATATTGTCTAGAAACCCTCACAGGTACTGCATTTAGCATAAGAAAATATGCTCAAATCATAACATGGCATACTCAAGCCCAACAGGCAACAACAGCTGTCAGTGTGCTGACTTGACTATGACTTGCCCCAAACTGCATGTGATTATCATAAAGTGAGCATGTCTGTAAAGGGCAGACTCGTGGGTACCCAGAGAACCCATTTTACATATCCTGTGGTGTATATGGAAAATGCAGCGCTTTCAGTGGTCTCTTTAATGCTTACTGCGCAATCAAGTTGCTGCTACATGTCGGTGCTTTCCGAAGTAGCCCGTCTAATGAGGATGTTCCCTTTCTGTGCAATTGTTGCAATTCTTAATGTGTTTTGTAATCAATTATTTTGCTAATATTTGTCAAACAAGACGACTCTTCGCTCTCTAGTCGTCAGGACACAACCCATCAGTTTAGCATGCACTCATCATATAGAGCATGTGGGGCGGGACTGATACAGACGGACGCGTTTCTCTATCATCATGCTTGCATTGTTTTGAAGCGGAGGCTAGTGGTCGTAAAATGTGCACCCATAGTGAATTGCAATTTGTTAGTGCAAACTATTTTATTAGAATTTTCTATTTACATTTGTGGATATTTTTACAACTGTTGTTCTGCTCTGGTGATCCACAACAAACAACCATCATTGAGCTGACGTTTATACTGACAGCCTGTAACAGGTGCATTACTGTCCTGGTGTTTTTACCATTCACTGATATGGACCCAAACACGAATCCTTGTATTGACTGTGTCCACTGTCTGTACTGAGAGCTACGTCTTTTCTGTCTGACGAAAGGCAGGTTACTGCTATTAACGTAGTAACAGCAAAGGTAACACTAATATGTTGCCACTCACATAATGTCGGCACAATGATTACATGTTGTTGTCAGAATCAAAACTATGCCCTTAATCAACACAATATGGTTCTGTTTAATAGCATCTAACCTTTATTTTGATGACGTCAAGTTCTTTTATTGTGTTACTGACCACTTCCTCATCTGTGGTGACACTGCTGGAATTTATACATTTACAACATTTTGGTTTATAATAGGGCTGTTAAAGATAATGTCAGCACACTGACAGCTGTTGTTGCCTGCTGGGCTTGAGTTTACCATGTTATGATTTTTATACTAAATGCAGTACCTGTGAAGGTTTCTGGACAATATTTGTCATTGTTTTGTGTTGTTACTTGATTTCCAATAATAAATATGTACAGTACATACATTTGCATAAAGCAGCATATCTGCTGTTGATAAGAGTATTAAATACTTGACAAATCTCCCTTCAAGGTGCATTTTGAACAGATACAATTTTGTATTAATTTGCGATTAATCACGATTAATCATGGACAATCATGCGATTAATCGCAATTAAATATTTTAATTGATTGACCGTTTATACATTAAGAAATAGTCTCGTATAGTATGTGAACCATACACAGTTTTTCCAAGTGAGTGCTGTGTTGCAGGTGTTCTGCCATATTTTAGGTTAGGGCTACCATGATATCAGATTTTCACAACACAATTATCCTGGCCAAAAGAATTCATAATAACGATATTATCACAATATCTATAGAAAATTTGAAGAAAACAAAATTAACAAATAATTCTATCAGTCAAATTCATCTTTAACTTTGTTTATTGGCAAATGAATTACACTCAAAATATGAGTGGGGTGGTGGAGAGAGAGTCTGTAACCATTACTGTACAAAAGTGTGATTTAAGTGGCGCTGTGTTATTTACACAATAGTATCATATGTGTATTGTTAGCATGATATCAATATTTCTTTTTTTAAATATCATGGTTATTGTCAATACTGGCGTATCGCAACACCCCTATTTTGGGTGTTTAATTTAATTTGACCACATTTAAGGGTTCATCTTATAAGTGGTGAGAGTATTTTCCTTCATATCACATCATTCCACTGATTATTGTGCATTATATCTGTCAACAATTTACACAAATCAAAAAATATCTCTATATTTGGTAGTGTGGACTTGGCAGTGTTACATCGATGATTAGAGTTCTAACGGTTCTAACATGTAACTTGTCCGACTGTGTAGCTAGCAGTAGCTTGTTCTCAATATCATTACCAACGGATGTTTAACCATAGGAGTGCTATTAGCGCTCGTGCTTCAAATCAGTTTGATAAAATATGCAGCTTTTTCTTTGTGCCATTAAAATGTCTTGCATAAACACAATCAAAGCTGCCGGCACTCTGCAGAGTGTTTCCCAGGATTAGATCAATCAGACATTGATAAGAGGAATTGACTGGGTCAAATCATTTGTGATATGTATTTTAATGGTGTTACCTTCAACATATTTGTGCGTCTTTAGCGTGCGTGACATGGAAAAAGATCAGTAGCAGCAACATCGATCTGTACATGACATGTCACTTCCTGCATCCAACATCAAATAAACCGCTCAGCTATACACTACAAGAACGTGTTTCTTGTAGCATATTTGCTGTGGTTTACTTTCTTTTTTTCAATGTGACATGTGTCCTCAGACCTCGACAGGATGCTGAAGTAGACTAGCTATATGGTTTGTTTTTGTTGTCACCATTTGTGTTGTCAGGATAACAATTTCCTCTTAGGATGATTGTTGATATCATTCATAACAGGAGCTATTTCTGACTGTCAATGTGAGTCTACTGCCATTATATGACCCTTTACCTTTTACAATTTAAAAATACCACGTCCAAGAATATCTGTCCCGCGTTGCACTTTATGTAAGAGCCTGTTACTCAACTGTACAAATCAACACACGCACACTTCATGTGGCATTATTTATTCCAACACTTGTCAGCCATGCGGTGTGTTCTCTTCAGTGTTTCATAACCGATTTCTCTGCTTTTTTGTTGCAGTGTTTCACTGGCAAGCCACAATAATGGGACCTGTAAGTATTCACTTATTGTATATTACTGATTAAACCACAGCCTTAATGATACTGCTTTAGTTTTTGCTGGGAATAACATTCACAAATGTAGTGACAGAATATTCTTGTCACTATCTTTTACTCTCAAAACCTGTTTTTCAAACAACTTATGCCCACCATACACTAGAAGACTTTTAAAAGACTGAAGTCTGACACCCTCTCACATCTAAAGACAATGTGTTGAATCACAGACTATAATATTTTGCAAAGACTGGGGATCTTGCCGGGTGCATTATTTACAAGACTACAGCTAGATTCCTTTAGAGATGATGCCACATCCTGCTCCTGGTGGAAATTTACAAGAAGAAAAACTATTAAAAAAGAAGTGGACAGAAATTGATGGAGCCCTCGAAATCCCTGGTGAGTATGCTATAGCTAGCTAGCTAGCTGGCTAGCAACCACTGTCCCAAATGGGGCTACTTGCAAGCTAACGTTAGCTACTGGAGTGTTTGCTATTAACCTACGAGCTAACTGTATGTTTCAGCTGAAGAGCTTCAGTCGTATAAATAGACACACACAAGTGTTTATATGAGAGAAAGGGAGAGAGTGAATACTTCAGCCAGATTTATATTTGTTTATTTTACACATATATACAAATTTAAAAAGATACAATATATAATTTGCAATGGGATGTGAAGGAGAATTGCCTACAAACTCTCCAGGGGCTTGAAAAATGGCATTCCCCAGGCAGCATATTACATTAAATAATTACAGTAATGTAATATACACGATTTGTATGTTCTATCAATCATTTTAAACATAGTTGAACAGTAAAAAAAAACAGAGACATAGTTTAGCAAAGTACTTGACAACAATGCATCCCATAAACACCCATCAGTTATGCAAATATCAAGAAGACTCATTCATTAATCACTGTCAAAGACTAACTTAACAAACTAAGATCATACACTCATGTGATATGGCATAGAGTTTTCATAACACAAGAATATATGATTAAAGCCAGCAATCTTCAGCTGAAACGTACGGTTAGCTCGTAGGCTAATAGCAAACATTCCAATAGCTAACGTTTGCTCGCAAGTAGCCCCGTTTGGGACAGTGGTTTGTTAGCTAGCTAGCTATAGCATATAGCATACTCACCGGGGATTTCGAGAGCTGCAGCTTTTCTCCTCCTCCACTCTGTTGTGGTACAAATGGGAGGACACGTCAAAGAGGCACTCTTACTTACTTTCTACCCCGTTTACTTTCTACAACTTCCTGTTTGGTGCTGGAGATAGTCGCACTTATTGGTTGTTGACAATGATCGCATCATTGAACTTATAATAATATTAAACTTGTTTGATTTTAATCAGAAAGTCAAGATGAGAAAAAGACTTCAGACAGCTTGGACTGAGTTCTATGACCACCTTACACTAAATGATCGAGATCATAAGAGCGCTCCGCAGCTCTAGCAAAACTCTTGTGATTTTATTCTGACATTGGAAATATGTCTGCGAGAGTGAATTCGCTTGAAAAGTCGTGTGGTGTAAGGTCGGCTTTAACTAAACCAATACAGCATCTGATAGGTCAACTGAATTTACTGCTTACTAGATCAATTTAGTCAGAGAGACAGTCAACTTTTAGTCAATGTTTTCTTAGTGTTTAATTTTTATATTCCATTTGTATGCATTTATTTGTCATCCTTGCACCTCTAATGAGATGAATGGGCTTCTCTCTCCCCGCACTAGAATGACAGTCCTTACCAGAGCGGGGTTTTCTTCTTGACCATACACTTCCCCACAGACTACCCCTTCAAACCGCCAAAGGTAAGCAAGACATGGACGCATACAAAGAAGCAGCATGCATAAATATAGTAACAGTGCCTACGTTTACATGCACACCAATATTCCACTATTATTCCGAATTGTGACAATACTCTGATTTTAATACGGGTCACGTAAACAGCATATTCCGTTTGGATATTCTGAATTAGGCCTTATTCAGAATGGAGCATTTTTTCCGATTAAGACATGTGGGATATGCCGATATTATTCATGTTTTAGGAGCATTCTTTGGACATGTATACAGCGCATTCAGAATATGCGTCTCAATTGGGGGTTTTTACAGCAGTTTGCGACACACAGCCTCTTCCGTGTTTACAGCCAGCTCTGTGCATCGTATACAAACCAACTAGCTGACAGTTTGCAGAGATGCAGGCTCAACAGAAAAGACCACATTTCTGGTCGGAAGGAGAAACACACCGACTTTTTAACATTGTGAAAGACTTGGATATCAACAGATTTTGGACATGTGCAAATATCACAACACCGACCTTTTCAAGAAAGTGGTTGAAGAAATGAAAGAGGGAGGCTGTGTTCACACGGTCCAACAAGTCCACCACCGGTTACGTTAATCGGAGTATGCACGGCTGCATGTAAACAGGAATATTAGTGGAATATTCATTATCATTAGCCGTGTAAACAGCTTAGTAGGAATATTGTCTTTACAGAATAATTGCAAAAACTGAATATTTTGTGCATGTAAATGCAGTGAGTGAGGCAAATAGAGTTCAAACAGCCACAGCTTTACATCATTCAGTTTCCTGTTGTTCCTCTCACCCCCCCTCACTCCCCTCCCCCTACATTTCTTGTCTCTGTCTGTTTCCAGGTTGCATTTACCACAAGAATCTACCACCCAAATATCAACAGCAACGGCAGCATTTGTCTTGACATTCTGCGATCACAGTGGTCTCCGGCTCTCACCATCTCCAAAGGTAGACTGGCTTTCACACACGCTTACAGATAAATGACAGGTGTTGCTGTCTTTATATAAATAGCATGTTAAGAATACAGGAACCGGGGAAACATGTTCCTTTTTAAATGAAAATGCTTCCCACAAATAATTACATGACAACATTTCTCACACAGAGGTCCTTGTATTAAAGTGGAGTACTCTCTCTGTAAATGTCAGCGTTAGCCCTTTTCATTCAGTGCTTATTACTGGACGTGATTTAAATGATGTGCCTCACGCACAAGAATTTTTCTTTTTAAATCCCAATTATATGTATTATCAGTTCTATAGTCATGACAAACACTCTGCCTGACCTGCATCTAAGGGTCATCTGAAGGAAAGTGGCATCAATTTGTGAAAATGTCTATTTTTATTTGTGAGTATTGATTTGGTTAACTGGTCCATTCCAGTCCTCCTGTCCATCTGCTCTCTGCTGTGTGACCCAAACCCGGACGACCCCTTAGTACCCGAGATCGCCCGCATCTACAAGACGGACAGGGAAAAGTAAGTTATTAGCTTCATGTTGTTTTGTGCATCATTCGGATGTTTTGGGATTTTGTTTCTATGCTTCTTGTCAACATGATGCTTTGACAAACCGACCCAAACTAATAAAATATCAAGTCTCCGCCGGTCTGGGTGGAGCTGCACTAAGACCTGTTCTCAAAGTCAGCATCACAAACCGGCTACCGATTAAGGCTGCACATAATGATTATTTTTTTATCAATTAATCAAACGGATTATTTTTTTAGATTAGTCGATTAATCTAATGACTAATTTATTAATTATTCTAAAGATTCTTTTTTTTATTACCCCGATTAATATAACAATTAATTTGCCTAAAATAAATATCTAAACTTGTCTGATTAATATTTCAATATTTTATTCAATCATCTTCTCTTTAAAACAAACAAATGTAACAGGATAATAGACCCTATTTGTCAGATGCCTGATCACAAAATTACTGGACCTAAAATTCAAAAAGATTGCTGTGTCACAGATTAATTTAATCACTGTATGTCACAGCAACCCTTTCCCTGAACTGGAGAATCAGTATTTTTAATTAAGTATTTGACATACAACTTAAAATGGTTATGACGTGGATTGATTTCATCACTGGAGTATTATGCGGTTAAGATAATCACTTGTGTATTTTTGCATAAGTGTGGGGCAAGGGAAATAATTGAAACGGTTTACAGCTTGTAACAACAGTCTGTAGCGTTACTTTAAGCCATTTTCTCTCATACATGAATGTTAAAGAAAATGTAAAACAGTAATAACAGTATATAATAAATATAAAAAATGAATATCAACATTAGATGACGCATGGTATATTGTTGTGTATAATAGCAGCAGGGCAGAAATTACTTTTAACATTGGGGCGATGAAGAAACATTTAGAAAATCTATTTTAAGAGACTACTACTAACAGAAACACGTTACGTATGTTGATAATCCTAATATATCATGCTTTGTTGGGGAGAAAAAGTAAGAGTAAAAAGTTTTTTTTTAGCTGCAGCTTGTTCTCTGGGGAAATGCATGCTTTCACCAGGTGCAGCTATTCTTGCGACGCGCTGATGCACGTTATGCAAATCGACGTATTTTTGTAATCAGTGACGTTGATTACATCGTCGAATCACCTCAGCCCTTCTACTGAAGGACAGAGGCTCCGTCTTGCTCATGATTATTGATTTTCAAAACATTGTCACTGCTATCGAGAGTGCAGCAATCACAAGGGATGTAACAAAAAAAAGGGTTTGAAAGACAAAGATTTTGATTGCAATAATTTCACAAAGTTCACATCACTTAGCCAAATTTCTGTGTTGTTGTCGTCTACATTATTTAAGAGCCAACGTACACAAGGATAGTAGGTTTTAAGCTTCTGTTAACTAGCTTTAAAAATACACAGACTGCTTACTGTTCAAAAGTAATAAGTCTCTTAAGCCGGACAGACACTGTACAGATTAGACCTGATTATAGCCCTGAATCAGGCTGAATTCTGCCAGATCAGTCCTCATTTACCCTGTAGTGTGTTGAACTTGTTTTAATATTGCTGAAGTAATATTTCACATTGGGGCTAAACCCATAGTCTTGAGACTGCTGTGATATGAAACTGAACTTAACGACAGATCAGACAGATCATTGTCTACATCTTTCAGCCATCTGCAGCTCCATATTTTCCTGGTTTTCTTCTTACTTTCTGTTCATAGTAGTATTGCACAGTATTGCTGCTTTTTTCTTTTTTTGTCAACATTGAGGAGGCAGTCCTATTGTTTAAGTAAACTTCATTGGAATTGTCAGTGGACAAAAGCCGACTGGGGGTTCCGTGTTTACGTTAAATGTGAGCACCAACGTCATGGCTGATCCCTACAGTGTGAGCATAAAAGTCGCAGGTTCTGGCCGTTCAGAAAGGATGATTAAAATGTGTAGTGCGAGTTAACACAACGTACAGTACGTACACAAGATTAGGTAGGTAGGTGGTTCGGTAGTAGCATCCATCTGAAGGTAATAATTCTGGTTTATGTCCCCTATCTGCTGCTCTGAATGGACACAGATCAACTTGAAATATTTTTACCCTTTTACAGGCCCTTCAACTTGTCATGTGTCTGTGGTTCATGCCTTTTCTTATCAATAATTTTCCTTTTCATTAATACTTTAGAATTGTTATTGCATTACTACTGATATTTTTTCTTTTCTTCCTTACCTACGATTATGAAAAAAAACCATTATTGACAGCCTCCGTCCAGTTAGAGTACAGTCCAGCTCACCTACAGAATACCTACCTATACACCTGCTCCACAGTAAACTCCTACAGTCTGGTGTTTTACCCGTAACACTAACATTTTAATGCTCATGTTCACAATCTGTGATCTGAAAATCACTTTTCCACACATTCAAAGAAATAAAAAGTGTTCATCCAGGTCACAGTGCTGTCCTCGGTTTCCATCACCCCTCTCTGTTTGACCTCTCTCGGTCATTTTAAGACAAGACTCTGTAAAAGTTTACAGCCTGTCATGCTGAGTATGCTGAGTACACAGAGTAGCAGCGCTCTAACCCTGTGACGTAGCTATAAAAAAAAGACAAGTGATTTGACTTAGGAAAACGTGACATGTCTTTTGTTGAAATATTATTTGTTTTTTACAACATGACCATTTTGGCTGTGTCCTCCACTTCATTATGATGCTGCTTATGAATCACACAAGATTTGCAGGTGATTATTCTGCTGTGGGGTATCTACTGTACACCTCACTGCTCAGAAGACATGATAAACAGAAATAAGAGGAAATCCAAACACTCTTTTGCCTCCTTGTCCCATTTGGTATCCCCTGTCACACACCAACAAGCTTCATAAACATAATCAGCACAGTGAGAATGGTGATTGTGCCGTCATATCTGTGCTTAAACTGTTCTTCCTGTCACTAATTGGCCAGCAGCATTGACCCCTAACAGTTTGCTGCAGTGGGAAGAGGAAATAAAAACAAACTTGCTGAAAAAAATGTATGCAAGATGGCAGAACTGTATATGCCCTTGTAGAGTGGCAGCCAGCTGGCATCTCTGCTGCTGCTGCTGCAAGGACGGCGGCAAAACTTATAATGTACACATGGAAATGAATAGAGGAGACCGTGTCGCAGCTTCTTTTTGTAAAAGATGTAACCAAATCCTAATAGAGTGCTACAGGAATGAGTCCTAAAACCCGTAAATGAGTTAGCATTTCAGCACTTCCGGTTCCCTCGTCTGGAAGTCAATGGGTTTTTAGTTAGATGCCTAATATAAGGTCTGTGGTTAACAAAGGTTTAAGAGATTTTAACGTTTTGTTAACGATATAAAATACATCAATAAATATCCTGGTCGTGAATTTTGATGCCTTAATATGTCTCAAAAAAGGCGGTTGCTAACAAGTGGCTAAATGAGACTACTAAACGTCATCACGCCGACTCGTCCGCCTTTACAGCCTCGTTGTGTATACTCGCGCTCATGGAGCTGTGTTGTAGTTTGTTTATAGCCTAACGTTAGCTTTTCACTTCTGCCGATTGCATTTACACTTCAAAAATCATAAAAGTTGTGTTCATTTGTGGAGATTATCTTGCTGAATAAAACGTGTAAGTATTATAAACGTGTGTGTTGCCACAGAGCTTATTTTCTGCAATAATCCAAAACCCAATGGAAAAATCCCATTATTTTTTTTTGTCGAGGGAACCCAGGGCGATGCTAACTTCCTGGTTGGCCGACAAAAATACGTCATCCCTGGAGCACTCTATATGTTGTGTCTCTGTAAGATTAAACAACTAACAACTCCCCTCTCTGTCTCTCTCTCCCTCTCTGTCTCTCTCTCTGCTTGTTCACAGGTACAACAAAATAGCTCGGGAATGGACACAAAAGTATGCAATGTAGTGTTGGGGGTAGAATCATGGCCAACCACCTCTACGACATAAAGGTTAGGGGAGCTTCAGACGTAAAGAGAAAACAAACAAAAAACCATTCAAACAAATGAGAAGTTTAAAACAAGATCTTGTTGGTTTCCGTTGGAGTGCTTTCTTTGAGCCACGCCTCCCCTTCACCAGAGTACCTGTAAAACTCCCTCTGCCCCACCTCCTCTATCTATCTCTCTCTCTCGCTCTCTCTCTCTCTCTCTCCCTCTGTTTGACTCCCTCCTCCCCC
>CAKALU010069497.1:23289-38241 GCA_916700995.1 Hozukius guyotensis
TTACACACACACACATAAACACACATGCACGCACAATTGTAACCCCATGTCACCCCCCCAACCACTACCACCAACTTTTCTTTATTCACAAAGTGGAGGTTCTGGACCAGGTATTTAAGCAATTTATTTTACTTAGTTTAACCTGTGTTTTTATCCCCCCCCTCCCCCTCCTACCCCCATAACTCTTTAGGTTGCATTTTTTTTTCCTTTTCTTTTTTTTTTTTCTTTTTTTTTGCTATTGTTAAATTAGAGGCTAACATCTTAAATGGCTATGGGACTGGCTTGGGCTCTGGGTGCGAGGAGAACCCACTCTTCTTGCACAAAACCTCTGTATATTGAATTACCTGAGAGGCTCGTTGAGCTTTGTGTGTTGATTAAACTGTGTAATAAAAACCCATGATTCCGGTGTCGACTCATTCTCAGGCCCTTTTGGAGGACGTACGGAGGTAGGAAAGGGACATGTGAAGCCGGGTCACATTCACGACCCAGTTTTACAGGAATAATACCTATCTTTAACACACGCTATCATAAATTCTTTGTGGGAATGTCTGATTAATGAATAAAACTTTACTGAAACTTAAAGGGTTTGAAATAGTTCAGAATTGATGATTAGAAGTGTGTGAGAGATGTCGTTTTCTGTCTGCCGCTTGTGCTCGCTCATTTGAGTGAAACTAAACTTTAAGTATATGGGTTTATAAGAATGCATTTACATAATACCAATTTATTGCATTAATATATTATAACTAGGATCTTACCTTCAGACATTGCACTTAAATTTCCAGTGGTTTTTTTTTCTGTTTCAAAATCCTTTAAATGTTCATGATGGTAGGTAGTATTGTTGCCCTCTGGTGGTGCTTTTATGTAAAGCAATTGGAGTGCATTACATTTAAATTTGTGTTCATATAACACTTTAGTTGCTAAATATGGACATGGAGTTTTTTTCTGTTAAAATAAGTTTATCAAATTAAAACAAATGACTGTTGTGTCTTATCACGTTACACGTCTTAAGTGGTTCAAGAGAAATATCTTCTCCAAAGGGAAATGGGACTCGCCAAAGATCGCAGCCATCAAGATGATTCTCCCCCAGTGGAGGAAACCTTTGGCATCAACCGTTGTGCTCCTTAATTTAAATGATTAATATCTAACAAGACGTGCAAAGTTAGTCACAGCTGTTACATGCATGTAAATTAAAGCATCAGTTAGTCACATCATAATCTTTTTTTTAAACAATATTTTTATTGAATTTTACATATAGACATATATACACATACAGACAGACTAACAATATTAATAATTAAATTATACAATGAAATGTTTAGTCAGAATTTCAAAGAAAGAGAGACATGACATTTCATGTATTTCACTTATCTAACAAAGAAAGCAAATAAAATAAAAGATGAGACAAAATAGATAAATACCTCAAAGAAGAAGAACAAAAAAAAAACAATTCCAACAACAGCACTCAGCAACACACATCATCATAATCTTTAATTGGACTGAGAGGCACCTGCAACGTTTTAACACGTCTTTTTTTCCTCCATCCTCCTTATGGAGGCTGTGAAATGTGACTGAAAGCTCCAGAAAAATCCATTAAAGTGGACCTTGAGATTATTTTGTCAATTACTGTTAAGATAAGATAAGATATTCCTTTATTAGTCCCGCAGTGGGGACATTTGCAGTGTACAGCAGCAAAGGGGATAGTGCAAAAAACAAGAAGCATCAGATAACACAGTAAAAAAGAGCTAAACAAAGTGAAACAAAATATGAACCATTTAAATAGAAGGAAGTATAAAAATAGGAGCAGTATATACAGTATTGACAATAAACAGACTATTAACAAAATGCACAAGTGGAAAATGATATTGCACAGTGAGAATGAAATGAAAATAAGAGAAAGAAAATGTGCAAGTGCATGCCAATGTTTTTAGCTTCCCTTGTTGTACAGCTGACTCCCACAAAAGTGCCTTTTTGTCCCCCCCATTTGTCTTTAGATAGTTTCTCTTTTAATGCAAATTGTAGTGCTTTTAGTGTTTGTGAATTGTATTTTATATCTCTATTTGTGTCTGTGTGTTTGCAACTTTGTGTTCTTGCTGCTGACCGTCTTGGCCAAAAAGGTCTCCCTTGGAAAAGAGGTTCTTAATCTCAATGGGACTAACCTGGTTAAATAAAGGTTAAATAATACAAAAATGAAATGAAATTCCACCTGAAAATATCAGGTTATTGTCAATTTTTTGGTGTGTAAGTGGTCTACTGGGAGCAGTGCTGGTTGTGTAGTCTGGCAGCTGCAGGAAGGAAGTCTCTAAATCCCTTGCATTTGAAATATCTAGAGGGAAAAAAAAGTATGGATCAAATCTTTGGATTCTCGTTGCAGTTCTTTCAAGTCTTCAAGCACAAAAGGTTTTTTTTTTTTTTTTTACTTAGATGTTTTTTTTATTTCAAAATTACAGTATACATAGTAACAGCAGAAAACATTAAAAACATTTACATACAAAAGAAGCATAGCGAAAATATCAACAAAGAGCTGTGCCAAACATAAAGGGACAACAGAAATGAAACAAAACCAACATAAAATTAAAAAAAAAAAAAACACAATAATAAATAAATAAATAAATAATAATTTTTAAAAAAGACCACGCGAGAGTATGACAATAATTTCACTTAAACACTTTAAAGATATTGCATACACTAATTGTTTTCATTGCTTTTTTGTTTTGTGAGGAAGAAATTGTTGACAGATATAGATCCATTTCTTTCATAAATACAAAGAAATTAGGCTTTTTTGGGGGTAAATGTACACTTGTGAATGTGGAACTTCGCGAGAATTAAAAATGAAATTAATAAGAAAAAATGCATTACTGTCTTTGTCACTGTAATCATAGCAACCAAATGTAATATTTCTATAGTACAGTGCAAAATCTGATAAAATGTTAACAAGTATAAAATTATAGACATCTTTCCACCATTCACATTAGATGTCTTTCCTAGCAGATTCTCCATTATGACGTTGCCTTTAAGCACTAAAGCGAAGCCGGAAGTACACTGGAAGCGTTTCAAATCATCTTTGATATAACTCCTCCCTCCTCAGACCTGATTGGTTGCTGCGCAGTGACGTAGGCAGAGCATGGCGCTTCTGTGAGCTGACGGAGTGGAGATAAGACTCCCCGGATGACCTTGCTGCTGCTGCTGCTGAGCTGCTAACTAAGAGCCGACCATAAACACAACACACACCGTCCACAGGGAAGACATGGCAAGTTTATCAGCTATACCCGCACTGCCCAAATCAGGATTCAGCTTATCTAAAGGTAAAGTATTCAAGCAAACGTCAGCTATTTGCAAGCTAGCATTAAATGAGTGTAAACTTAACTAATGTGACCTAACATTACCATAGTAACAGCTAACCTTACAGTCTAAAGTGTTTGCAGGCTGACGCAGCGTTACAGCCTGGTTGCATGGAGACTACTAGCTAATACATATCTTTAAATGCTTATCTAGCAATCTCTAAAGTTACTTATTCGCTGCAATGTCAACAAGCGACTGACTAGCTGACTAACTGCTTGTTAGCTATCTAGCTGGCCAGTCAGTGTTGTTGGCTGCAGCCACATGTTGTGTTTCCAACTTTAGACGCTCACTCACTCACATAGTTTTGGCCCATCAGCTTGAGGCCATACTTGGAGGCTATCTGAGGTTATCTAAGGTAGGATATATCTTTAATGTATCATGGGCCTCCAGCAAAGCAGCTAATCACTGATCATGCTGATCCAGACTGACAGCAGGGCCCCTTGTTCCTCTTGTCTTGAGACTCTACATCATGTGATGCTGGATAATTCTCTTTCATGGCCTTTGCAAAAAAAATTGTCAAAATCTGGTGTAAACTCCATTTGCACATACCATGCCCTGCTCATTAGAAAGCCTTCCTCTCTGGTGATGCAACATGGACTCCCTTCAGAAGGAGATTTTTTAATTTCAATGACATGGATCACTCTGCCTGGTTATATCAATCAAGAAAATAGCAAAAATCTATTTAAAATAATATTGAAAAATACATCTCCTTGCTGAACAACTCTCTGTGTCTGCTGATATTTAGCCAACATCAAATCATAAAAGGTTTAATGCTGGATAAATACAAAGTCACGTTAATATTTATGGTAAAAGAAGTTGTATTTTGACATAATATGCTATGGTCCAACCACTAATGAATCATATTTACCTCTGTACTCTGTGAATAGTATTAACTTGAACCTATAGGTCCTGTGTTGTATGTTGGGTTGTGTCTTGAATATTGTTGTGTTTTGTTGCTGTCGCTTTTGATGTTGTGGTCATTGTTGGTAAGGTTTGTAAGGTGATTGTGTTCTGAAATGTAGCCTAACAGTTCAAAGTGATTTAAGTGGACTCCAGGAAGAATAGCTGGGCTTCAGCCACAGCTAATGGAGATCCGAATAAAAGATAAAGATAAAGACCTATCTGGCTAAATAAAGATTAAATAAAACATTTATTTTGGATCCAGAGTGTCAAATAATTCTCTGTGAGCTATCGAAAAACCTTAAAATGTTTTTGTTACTGCTCAACTGGTGAAAGGTGAAAATGGGATTCTGGATATTCCTGTTTAGTGAGAAAAAAAGTAAACAGACTGAAACGGAGCAGCAAATACTTAAAATCTAACTTCCCCGGCTTTGAAGAGCCTTGAACAGAAACATACGGGAAAAAATAGTTTTACACCGGCTTAGTGATTCAAACTTTACATTCAAATGGTACTTAAATGGTCAGTTGGATACCATAAACCCTTCAAGTCACTCCGAGTGGCCCGTTTGTTATATATACCTGCACCATGTAATGCATGCTAGTAAACCAGGCATGCAAAACATCCTGTTTATGTGTCCCCTATTATCTTCAACTGCTGTTGACACTGTGCCAGAGAAGTGCTGAGTCATCTCAGGTCATTAACATGGGACATTAACATGGGATTGAATTGCATTAAAGTTTGGAGGTGTTTCTAATATTTTGTCCATTCACGTTTTGTACCATAGAAGGAAAAACTGGCTATAACTTCTTTACCGAGCGATAAAGAGACGGGTGTGTTTTGGCAGTAAAATGACCTTTCTGTACCTGTATTTCTCTCTCTTCAGAGCATTTCGCGGTTGCGGTGCCGGTCGCGGTGGTTGCAGCCGTTGGAGGTTTCCTAGTCAGCCATTACCTGAGTGGGCGGAGCTGTAAAAAGGGCCTGGTGAACACATCCGTCAGTAAAGATAGCCCCAAAGTGGTCCACAGCTTCGACATGGAGGACATCGGCACCAAGGCGGTGTACTGCCGCTGCTGGAAGTCAAAGAAGGTCAGGCCTCAGCAACGACTTCAGAGGCATTCATAAATGCATTCACTTACGCTTAGTGTGTAGTACTAACTGATATTGGACATTCTGAGCTAGCAAATCCACTTATCGGGGGTCCAAAACTCCCTTAGATTTCCACAATTAAAGGTCCTTGTGGGGTCAAACTTACACACATGTTGCACTTCTGTTCACGTCCCTGTCAGTGATGTCACAGCCAGGTGTTTTAACACCCATTTAGCTCTGCTCATAAGTGTTGACTGAAGTACTATGCAGGAGTAAATTAAACACTAAGTGACACTGATTTCTAGCTTTTGTAAGATTCTGAGTGAGGAAGCTATCATTTTATGTGTAAGGTTATATTTTAAAATAATAGACCTCATACTGAAATGAACCCAAGTGGTATTTAGAGTCCTCGAGATGGAGAGAAATCCTTCGCATGAACAAGGAAACCAAAGTTTAACGCATCGCTTAAAGGTGCTACTGATAACATTCAGCCACTAGATGTTGCATTCTCCCTCCCCTGTTCCATTGCATTTACTTCACAACAAGTCATTGCCAGGCACTTACCGTCAATCTCAGCCATTTATCTGCTTTTTCCACACTAACTGACGACCCAGAGACGCCATGCCATACCAACGTCTTTTTACTATTGGCTCGCAAGCCTTGTTAGAAGTGGGAACCAAACGTCACATATCTTCCACAGATATAAACAAAACATTAATTTTGGACCCGCCAAAAATTTTTAAACGGCTCAATCATAGTATTTTTTTTTTTCAGGAAAAGCCATACTTTTATTCGACACCTTTCTAAAGGATCTGTAGATGTTTTTTTTTTTAAACAATTTGTCTACATGAAAATGTTATTACTAAGACCTTTTAAGTCTGCAATGTTGAATATTTTGATCACTTATAACCACTGGGGACTAGCCGGCTTGAGTAGAGCTATTTCCATATTTCATTTTATCACGATCATAAAGATAAAAACGGTCTTCAGTCAGCTTGAGGCTGAGGGGAATACTGCTACCATATCCGCTCAAAAGCTGATCAAAACAATCTTATACGATTTTGTTTCTATGTCATAGTTTTCAGGTGACTTCGGGGAGATTAAATCAGTATCATAAAGTACAAAGGGACTTAAACTTGATAAGACCGTCTTTTATTTTCCTCTAACATGTTGCGTTCTGCTTCCAGTTCCCCTACTGTGACGGAGCCCACGCCAAACACAACGAGGAAACCGGGGACAACGTCGGGCCGCTGATCATCAAAAAGAAGGACGCTTAAATCGGAGAACCTCGCCCTCCCTCGACTTCTCATGCACCCTGGCCCCTGCTTGTCCAATCATTTATCATCATCGCAGTGTCCCACCGATGGTTACGGTATGACACTGTCGCAATTAAATCAAAGCGTTTCATAGCCCAGAACAAAAAGTGCTGAAAAATGTTGTGAATTTTGATTTCATACACGCCCCACTGTTTCTACAGTAGCCGACTTTGAAATCAAAGGTCATTTGAGGAGAGATAAGGAAGGGACTTTGACAATCAACACAATCAGACATGGACGTGCTATAACTGGCATTATGACCCACTTAATGTAAAGTAAAATTCTCTCCGGTCCTGATTATAAGTGAAATATTTCGGCTTTTATCTTCACTATGTGGTGTCCCCTTCCTTCTCGTCTCCTGTGGGTGTGGAGCCGGTGGTTGAAACATGCTGAACCAGGCAGCTCTTTGCCTCAAGTCAGTCCAGTATTTACTTTGAATTCAGCAAAGGCCTTAAATCTAAAATCGACAGCCCACGACTCGCAGTGTTAACGCACACACAACCCATATGAATGTTACGTGTTACGGTTTCTTGCACTATAAGAGCTGCTTAGTCAGGGAAAACAAAGTTCTGCGTTTTTCTTTAATGAAATAATAATCTCTGACCTTGACATGTGTTGAAACACTATCTGCTGTTTGTAACTGGTTACATGTCTGCTTTCTGAGGAAACTTTGTATTAAATCTGTAAACTCTGCTTATAAAAGGATATATTTTGTTTTTTTTTCTCTTTAGATTTATTTTCTACTGGCTGCGGTGTGTCTGACTTGATTCATTGTTCTTGTATATTGTGAATAAAACTTATTGAGTGATCTGATCTGTAGGTATTTTATTTTTTGGAGGTGTTTCTTGCTGCGGGGGCCGAGGGGCCAAACTCTGCATTTTATTTGTTTTTAACTACAGGATCCAAATGCTCTCAGCTTTTAGCAGCCAAGCAGAGCAGTGTGTTTATGGATTAACAGTGGACGGGGATATAATGAGTAAACAGCCCTGTGTGTGGTGACTGCAGTGGGACCAGTGAGTGTGTGTGTGTGTGTGGAGGTTCAGGGGGCTGCTGCAGTGTCCACCAGCACCAGTGGCCATTTTAAGATGTGGCAGTATTTTTGGTGACCGCTAGAAGACGCTGTGTTTACACGGATAGTCCAGCAGACAGTCAGTGTGTACGCGAGTACGGTGGGCCCCTGCTCCCATAGTGACACGCACAGGCACGCACGCACACACACACACACACAGGCAACACGCACGAGGTATCTGGCTGCGTGCCAGATGCAACGGAGAGAGGACTCTCACAAGAGGTGGAGTGGACTCCGCCGTCACCGTGTGACGAGGAGTCACCTTTAACAGACGGCTGCAGCAACAGTCTGCTGCTGCTGGATGGATGTATGTATGTATGGAGAATAGGTGCTTTAGAAGTAGCTATAGGAACATTAAAATGTAGGTTATTCATGCCAAACACACTTTGACTGGTAGCTAATTAGCAAGAAGTCTGAGTGAAAAAAAACATTTTTTTATTTTGAAATTATCTGTTCAGTTATGTTGTTTTTGACCATAGACGATTTAATAATAATATATTTTCTCATTATTTTATTTATATATTATCTATATTATAATGATATATTTTATCATTATTTTATTTATATATTATAATGATATATTTTATCCTTATTTTATTTAAATATTATATATATTATAATGATATATTTTATCATTATTTTATTTAGATATTATAATGATATATTTTATCATTACTTTATTTAGATATTATAATGATATATTTTATCATTATTTTATTTTGATATTATATATATTATAATGATATATTTTATCATTATTTTATTTATATATTATAATGATATATTTTATCATTATTTTATTTATATATTATAATGATATATTTTATCATTTTATTTATATGTTATATATATTATAATGATATATATTATCATTATTTTATTTATATATTATATATATTATAATGATATATTTTATCATTATTTTATTTATATATTATATATATTATAATGATATATTTTAATCATTATTTTATTTATATATTATATATATTATAATGATATATTTTATCATTATTTTATTTATATATTATATATATTATAATGATATATTTTATCATTATTTTATTTATATATTATATATATATATTATAATGAATAACAGTATTCCTGTAATGGAAAGAACAGGACACAGACTTCCGGTGTGGAGACAACTGATAATTAAAGACCATAGAACATAAATGTTTGTCTTTCAGGCACCTTAACAGTTATTTTGCGTTTATTTTCCTGCTGTTGTAATCTTTTCTTGTGGTACTTTTTTTTTTTTTTTTTAATATAATGTTAAAATAGCAAGTAATTTACATAACATAAATTTGCCCAGAGACTGCAGATGAAAATTGGCAAAAATCTGACACATTTAGCTGCATCATATTAATGTTGATGAATGTGTCTTGTTCCAGATAAATTAAAATATAAAGCAAATATTCACTACCCCTTTTTTAATGCAATTCCAGTCTTATCATCACTAATTTGCTATAAACTGACCAGTTCTGCACAGGTGTTTTTAATACTTTACTGTTACAGTTACAGTTGCTCTTATATAAACATAAAGAAATGTAAGAAAATAGAAATAAAGGAGTATGTAACCTGTAAAACACAAGTAAATAATAAAAAAAATAAGAACTGAGAATATAAGAAATAGGTACAAGTATTTGCATTAAGACATGCAATATATAACCACAGTGCAAATAAGTAAATACAAATATTAAGTGCATTAAATGTAAATGCAAGAATGGTATAAATAAGAATTAAATTATAATATATCTTGAAATATTAATGAATTAATTATTAATTATGTTGATTATAAATTACAGAGGTATAATTCTACTTCTACTCTACACAGTTTTTATTATTACACAGGTTTTCTTTTTCGTCACGTAGCCTAAGTTTGTAGAAGTGCTTTTACTGACCAAACAAGACTTATGAATGAATTGGGGGTAATGTATAGGCCTCAAAGACATATTTTATTCATTTATTAAACATATATTTATTAATTTTATACATTTAAACACATTGTACATATAACACAGCACCTTCCCCCAAATTGAACATATGGAAGTGTATAAAACAATAATAATATAAAACTTATTATGAAAAAAAATCTTAATTGAAACTAATTAGCTAAACATGAAGTTAAAAGGATATATATTTAGCATCAAAACATAATGAAGTAAATAAAAAATAAAACTAATAAAAATAAGTATATAAAAAAATTAATTTAATTAAGAATATGATCACAAACATAAAACAAAGTACAGCACACATTCCTAAAAGACAGTTTATAGATATAAGATAAGATAAGATAAGATAAGATAAGATAAGGTAAGATAAGATGAACCTTTATTAATCCCCGGAGGGAAATTCAGGTGTCAAAGCAGCAACATCAGCAAACATCAGCAAACATCAGCAAACAGAGTGAAACACAGGAGAGGTAAAGGTATACAAAAATGATAAAAAATAAATAAATAAATGGAGATATAAAAGAAACAGAGTGAATGGATGAAGTGTGTACATTCCGTCAATAAATAAATGTAATATGTACATATGTGCAGTCTATAAAGTGGTATATAGATGCAGCCTAATATATATTGCTATAATAAATAATATCCACGTCCTAATAAAAAAAGCAATATAATAAGGATTTGATTATATTATTGATATATTTATATTAACACTATCGTATATATTAGTGTTAAATATGTAGGGTACCTCTAATATGTATTATTAAATAAGGATAATAGGTGTTCCATACATTTATATTAACACTATTTTATATATTAGTGTTAGTATTAGTCTAATATGTATTATTAAATAAGGATAATAAGTGTTCCATACATTTATATTAACACTATTTTATATATTAGTGTTAGTATTAGTCTAATATGTATTATTAAATAAGGATAATAAGTGTTCCATACATTTATATTAACACTATTTTATATATTAGTGTTAGTATTAGTCTGATATGTATTATTAAATAACGATAATAGGTGTTCCATACATTTATATTAACACTATTTTATATATTAGTGTTAGTATTAGTCTGATATGTATTATTAAATAACGATAATAGGTGTTCCATAAATTTATATTAACACTATTTTATATATTAGTCTAATATGTATTATTAAATAAGGATAATAGGTGTTCCATACATTTATATCAACACTATTTTATATATTAGTGTTAGTATTAGTCTAATATGTATTATTAAATAAGGATAAATAGTGCTCCTTGGTAGTATAACGCCCATTAATAACCCACTAGGATGAGAGGTGATGCATGTTAATGCATGGTTTAATGTGCCATCCTGTAGTATGTGTCCTGACAGCTGTCCCTGTGTGTTGACGTGTTCCTGTGGACACATATCGTGGGGTCTTTCTGACTGACCACGGTCTCAGGCTGCAGACACAGAGTCCACTTCGCATTTTGAGCGACGCCCCCAAATTCCGTGCAGAGTGTTTGCAGACCCTCCGGGACGGAGAGGTGGAGGAGGAATCGGCAGCTCCGCCGTCCATATACACTACAATCAACCACGCCATTAGTTCATGACTTCATCACATGTTTGACAGCAGACTCCGAGCCCTATTTGAAAGGTAAGCAGACACGTTTTTAACCCACACTTCCTGTTGATTTGCCCTGTTTGGTGTTTTTTTGTCGCGCCGCTCTGCCGCTTCGCTCTGCCGTGTCGCAGCGACCACTCGGACTGTGGTCAGCGCGTCGTGGCGTCGGTCGAGCACCGTCTTTCTTAGGTAACCTTAACGACGGAGAAACGATCGATTACTGCTCCCAATCGACCCGTAAAAGCGTTCCTACTGTTGTCCTGCAACAACATCCACGTCCCGGGTTTAAAATCCCCCGACTAGATTGGCTACAAAACGTGTCCATGGAGGAACATTAGCCTGGTCTTTTTTTATCCACAGCAACCGCATCGTTGCGCACCTCGCTCCTCGTCGTCGATACCAGACAAAAGACAGCCTGTTTTTTTTTTTTACGGTCCTCTATTTGGTCTTTTCTCCGCGGAGCTTAAAGCTTTTGGCTGGCACACATAACAGCAGTCGTCAAAATGTATTTGAAAAGCGCGCTCCACATTTGACCTGCGCATATGCGCATATCTTTGCATATTGTTGTCGCTCTGTTATTGATTGCATTGATATACCGTGAAATTCTTAAAGGGATACTGCCTCCTGTATGCGGAAATCATGTGCAAAGCCATGCACTGTCTCATACATGGCTCTGATGAGCTCTATTCAAGCACTTTATTTCTAAATCTATATACATATATGATGTTTTTTTCTCTCTTTAAGACACAGATTCTCCACACTCTCTCTTGACAGTGTTTTAGAGGCTCCGGGCTGAGAAATATCTCCCAGTCTCATCTCCTCTGTTTACTCTCTTTCTGTATTCGTCCCTCCAACATTTCTATTCTTAACCTTCCTCTCTTCATCCCCCATTCATTTGTAGCTCTCCAGGACTCTGAGGCTGCTGCAGAGAATGGGAATAGGGACACAGGCCAAGGCTTGCCATTTTGGCTGAAGTAACAGCAGGACGGTTGTCAACCCTCGCATCGGCTTCAATCCCCTTCTCCCTCACCTCTCCTCCCACACACACACACACAAGGACAGACACCCCCCACACACAGCCACTGCTATGTCCACTGCCGTAGACATCGCTGGCCCTTCCTCCCCAGATCAGGCCCACAGCAGCGCTAAAATCCCCAATGAGCCACTGAGACCCAGCCTTAAGCGCTCCAACCACCCCTACAGCCTCTCCCATTACATCTCAACCCCGTCCTCCTCTCCGGCCGTGGACGTCAAAGGCCTGATCCAGCCCTCCCCGGCCCAGCAGCGGGCCGCCCAGCCCGCGCACGCTAAGCCCCGCCGGGCCCCCTCCTGGCCCGACATGTGGGAGTCACCCAGCGGGCTCCACCTGGCCCACGCCGCCGAGCTGCTGATGCGCGCCGGGCTGCTGGCTCTGACCCCCGCCGCCACAGAGCAGGCCGGCCTGGGCGCGCAGAGCAGCCAGCCGGCCAAAAGGGAGGCCGCAGAGGCGAAGGGGGACGGGGAGGGAGGCGTATCCGGGCCCGAGGAGGAGGAAGAGGACTCCTCTGGATGCGGCACTGACTTCCAACCCTTCCTGGGCGCCTGGTTCCCCTTCAGCCCCGCTCTATTTCCGCTGACGGGCTTCCAGATGGGGGGAGGCCACTGGAGGAGCGCGGCCATGGGAGCCGAGGGCATCGAGGGGCTGGTGGCCGAGGGCTACTCTCCCAGCTCTCTGGGCGGGGGCAGCGGCGGGAGGAGGAAGAGGAAGAGGTGCGGGGAGTGCGTACCTTGTCGGCGTCAGACGAACTGCGAACAGTGCAGCAGCTGCCGCAATCGCAAGAGGGGACATCAGATCTGTAAATACAGGAAGTGCGAGGAGCTGAAGAGGAAGCCGGGAGGTCCCGGGTTCGAGAGCAGAGTGTCTGGGTTTGATCTTAGGGGCTCCGACTTTACTTTGGGTCTGGCACAGGAGAGAAGCAACGGCGCCTTGGATGGATAGTAACGTTACGCGGTGGCAGCATTTGTCAGAGGATCCCGGTTGGATGATTGTTGAGGAGCTGCAGTTAATAAAAACACACACAGGACACCATGTTAACACTCTCGGACTGTGGTTCAAAAGATCTCCAGATCTGGCGTCTAATGAGGAATGCAGCTCCCGTTTTAAGAATGTCCACACTCGTTCCCATCCTTTCTTTTGACAATCAGTGAATCGGAGAGGAGAGAAAGAAGGATACCAATGTGTGTCAATATTTAGATGACGACAAAAAAATGCTGTAAATAGACTGTAAATATCTGGAAAACATTATGTCTTTTTTTACATCCCTTTCCAGTTTGGATGTATTGTGTTTCAACATAAAAAAAAAAAAGGAGCCAAATGTTTTGTTTCTAACGGGGGAGTTTTGTTTCTGTTGTTCTGACGTCACTGCATCAGTAAGAAATGAATGAGTTCAGCCTAGGCTAAATTATTTCATGTGCAACTTGTACTGTATAGCTCTGTTTGCCCTTTTGAAATAAAAGAAATTGGCCATGTGTACTTGTCTACAGGCTGGGTTTATACTATCTGTGTGTGTGTGTGTGTGCTCATATTTAATTGGGTGTATGTGTTTGTTAGCCACCGTGTTCCTGCTTGTACACACGTGTGTTCATGTGTGTGTGAGGTTGTGTGGATTATGAGTCACCTAATGGTGTGGCTGAGAGCCTTATCGCAACCCCACAGACACACACACACTAAACACACCTACACGCCGCCTCGGCAAGTCCGGCGCAACACACCTAACCTGACATGCACACACAATCACAAATACACGCTGACGCAATTTCCTTTTTTTATTCACAAGTGTGGATCATATATAGACACACACACACACACACACATTATAAACAAAACACACAGCCAGCTGGACTGACTGACTGAGGCTACAGGGTGGGTTTTTGCTTGTTGCCGTAACGATGGCTGATGTGATAAGACCTTCTTCCTCGGCGCCACACTCCAGGGGACCGCAGGGAAGACGTAACCATGGCAACGGCCGGCCCGAGGTGTCACGCTATAATTGGGCCACGGCTGCACTTCCTGTGTGCCTTCAGTCAGGGGGATCGCAGAGGGACTGTGTGTGTGTGTGTGTGTGCATCTGTGGGGGTGTGGGGGTTGTGTGTGTGTATGCGTGTGTGTGTGTGTGTGTATGTTTGTCAGGCAGGGAGCGAGAGAGAGAGAGAGAGGGAGAGAGAAAGCGCAGCACGCCAGCCAACGCAGGACACTGCCAACTCATGGAGAAAAGCAGTGAGCTCCAACATCATGCTATTGCAAGCGCTCCCACTGAATGAGGAACACAGTCTTTTAGTTAAAGTCCACACAGTCTAGTGTTTCTTCATCTCCCAGACAAAGGGGGAATTTCAAATTCTTGGATCTGCAGCTTTTTTTTCTCCCTCTCTCCCTCTCTCTCTCTCTCTCTTCGGTGCCTTTCTAGTGATTTGGAGCTTAATCCCCCCTCCCTGTTCTCGTCACGCATGCACACACACACACACACACACACACGCACACACACACCGGAAATCTGTGTCACCCGCTGCCCAGCAGGTCCAGTGACTCCCTGAACGCCTGCAGTCTGGCTCCACTGGCCTGCAAGATGGCAGGAGAGAAAGGGAGGAGGAGGAGGAGGGGGGGTAGAAGGAGGGATTGAACGGAGGACAGAGAAGAGGAGGGGG
>CAKALU010069497.1:46214-98410 GCA_916700995.1 Hozukius guyotensis
AGAGTTTCTGTGTGTGTGTGTGTGTGTGTGTGTGTGTGTGTGTGTGTGTGTGTGTGTGTGTGCCTCTGGACATCTCTCTCTGTGTCTGTCTGTATACCACACTAACTATGTGAGCGTATTTGAACTCGGCAACATCAAAGATTCTCATTCAGGTTGACTTCGGTTGAAAAGCTTTCAAGTCCTTCTCTCACTCCACCCCTTCAGACGTTTCTCTGTCTGCACGTCGCTTCGTGAATGGAGGCCTAACAAAGTGTATCTCAGTTCAGCGCTCAGGTTCAAGTAAGGATCCTTTTCTTCCAGTGAATGTGGCCTCGGCCTGGTCCATCAGTGTCTAACTGAGTCATTATTTTCTCAGCACAGCAGGCTCTGCCTCTGTGGGGTTACAGTGTCATCTCCTAGCAGGCTGCACACACCTTCAGTCTTAGTAAGCCAATGCTGTGCTTCTTTTCTGCAAGTGAGCAGGTTTGGCAGGTAGAGGAGGTTTGGTGTAGGCAGACGTGCTGCAAGGATCACCTGCGAAGGCCTTCCTGAGCTGCGCCACGCGGCCTCCACAGTTGGACCTTTTCTCTTCACGACACACGATATCTGAGGAGGGGAGAGAGGAGCAATGTGAGTTTGTAAAATCGGAATATTATCGCACCAACAGTTTTATTCAGGATCAGTGTTCCCTCTGAGCTGAAAGTCTAATCATTTACTCTATTCAGCATTAAAGAGGACCTATTATGCTTTCCTTTAGTGTGTTATATAGATTTTTGTGCATGTAAAAGGTCTGCAAAGTTACAAAGCCCAAAGTCCATGCCAAAGGGAGTTCCTCTCCCCCACAGAAACACTGCTCCTGAACTGCCTGAAACGCCTCGCTTTAAGTCCCACCTTTTCTTCTGTAACGTGGTGATGTCACCAAGTAACACATTTGCATAATACCTGCCTAGCGGCTAGTTTGGCACGCCCTCGAACAAAGCTAGCTAGAGCGGAGCAGGAGCGGAGTCTGAAGAGTTTGGTCTGGTTGACCAATCACAACAGAGTGGGCCAGCTGACCAATCAGAGCAGACTGGCCGGGGCAGGAGCTCAAACAGAGCGTTTCAGACGGAGGACGAAAAGAGGTGCTGCAGCACAGCCGGTATGAGAAAAATAAAGCGTTTTTTGAACATTTAAGCATGTAAACATGGTTCTAGTAGAAACCCAAAATACAAGTATGAACCTGAAAATGAGCATAATAGGTCCTCTTTAACATTATGTTCTCACTAGCGAAGAAAAACAGACCCCCTTTTAAGCTTCATAGCAATGCATTTTTCAGATAATCCAATGAGTTTTTAAAGAGTTTATTTAGCTGAAAAACCTTCAAACCATGAAGAACATTTAATCTTTCCCTGACAAATAAACAGAAAATAGAGATACATGGCTTTCATTGGACCACAACAAGCAAGCTAGTAGATTATGTTTCTGACAAATTACGTATGATGCAAGCAGTGTTGGTAAGTAACTAAGTAAGTACATTTACTATTATTGTATTGTACTTAAGGGCAGTTCTGCGGTTCTTACACTTTACTTGTGTTTTTCCATTGTTTGCTACGTTATGCTCCACTACATTCAGAGGGAAATATTATACTCCACTACATTTATTTGACAGTTTAATAGTTACTTAATAAACAAAACATACACGCAGTTTATCAAATATGATTAAACTCTTAGAGTATATAACATAGTTAAGCACCTTGATCAGCAACAACATTAAATTCTGTTTAAATGTTAATGCATTAGTGACAATAATCCAATAATAAAATATATATTATAACACTGTGAAAGGGGCTAATCTGCATAAAGGCTATATTTACTATTGTTGGTATATATACCTTTTATTTTAGTTGTATTCATTGCATACTTTTCTTCTTCATTCATTCTTCATTGCTAACCTTATCTTGTCATTTCTTTTGATATGTAAATGCTTTTGCTGTTACAATATTTGGGGTTTTATACAGGACCTTTACTTGTAATGGCCTATATTTACAGTGTGGTAGTACTTCTACCTTTACGTATACTTAATCACAATCAGTAAGTGATTTGGTACATATGAATCAGGTTTCTCTCCACCTCTTCCCTCCTCTCTTGTCTTGTTACCTCTGTCCCTCTCTGTGTTTGACAGCTGGGCTTTGAGCGGCGGTCGGTTGTCATGGCCACTAAAATGGGTCCTGTGAGGACTCCAGTCGCCGAAGTTGTCCGAGCTGTTGCCTGACTCACTGTCGCTGTCCTCGGCAGGGTCCTTGGGGTCGTCGTCGGCGCTGCATGAGTCCTCCTCAGACCACTGGTCGTGCGGTGAAGCTGGGTCACGCTGAATATAAGTGGGACACAATTTGACAGTGAGACTCTGATACACTGTTTACCCTCCATAACCTCAAACCCACATCCAAGCACATGAACTCACGCTAACATCTGTGAGGGACAGCTGGATGTCTTCTTTAAAGCCCAGCCGCTGGGCCTCTCTTCCTGGCAGCAAGTCCACTGTCTGGATGCCATTCATACTATCACCGTGGACTCTGGAAGACAAAGACGTCCATTTTTAGGCTCGCAGACAGCCATCCTAACCTTTGAATCAATCCTCCAGTTAGTCATATGGCAAATAACTTCTATAATCCAATTAGGACGAGGAGACGGCGAGCTGAAACTCTTTGGTTATCAAAGTCAATCAGAGTTATGTCATATGTTCAAGGGACTGAAGGCTTTATTAAGGTGGTTGTTCTCATGTGTGGATGAGCTGTCACTCCATCACTCAAAACAATAAGGCTCTTATGAAAAATACTTTTATGTCACGTTAAAACTAAACTAAAGAAAACCAAACAAACAGACACAGTTTTGCAAATTCTGCGTTGTTGCTTACATCAAATCTTATGGAAACATCTTATAAACCACATGAATGATGTTATCATCATGTGATGGGTGGACATGGTGGAGGTGATGAATCTAATTATCTGTCTGATGTTTTACGCTTTTTGTGAAACAAGCAGAAGTCCCTCATTTTTTACGTTCATTAAAAAAAATCAGCTACACTTTGTTCTCTTCAGCCCACTGCTGCAAAACTAAGTGGCTCCATGTCGCTTCTATAGTAGACGGGTTTCTTGTATACAAACATTACTGGGTGCGTGCGCATTCAGGAGGCACAACCGCTTTGTCAACCGTTGTAATCAATGTAGATTTTGCATTGTTTGTACATTCTTGTTGACTATACTAGGCCCCTGCAGTGTCTGACCACCAGATACCATTATCATATGATGTATTAGTATGAGATTTGTTTATTATTATCACCTGTTATGAAATGGGTAACGTTAGATCAGACAGTGTGATTTGTAACGTTATGGCATACCGGAGTGAGCGTTCCCCCGCCGTAGTCATGTAACATTACTACAGTGTAGAGCCGTAACAGTCACAAGTCTTGCATCACTTTTAAGTTTTAAAGTATAGTCGCTAATTAGGCCTATTTGTTAATATTTCCTTAGAGTGTGGGTCGATCACCCTGTTGTTGATCTGTGCAGCATGACAGCTCCCCATGACCACCTGCTGCTTTGCTAGCGCTGTGTGACTAGAATGCTTTTGCCCATCAGGCCTGGATCCATAATCTCCTTCTGGTTTTAGCAAAGACATATGAATATTAAACATTTTCAATCCATCTTTTTTACTGCACAACAACTCCTTGTCATCTGGCTCTGGAGCTTTCTGCCCCCTAGCTGCACGCGCATCTCTGTGATGACGTTGCACAGAAACCGCCTATGACGTTATAAATGTGATTTTATTTTGAAAGGATAACACCGGTAGTAGAACCTGTTACATTACATTATTAAGGTGGGTGCTTTTATTTTGAACGGGTGATTCCGGTAGGAAGTAAAGAGATGCTCTGTAAACCTTAACAAGCCTGTCGTACAGTTTTATTGTTTAGCACCTGGCTGACAAGGTTGCACAAGGTTTGTCAATGTTTTCGTCTCTTACCTGATAAGAAGTGACTTTACAATGTAGTTTCATAGTTTAAAAGAGTTAAAAAAGTGTGTGTGTAAGCTAGCAAAGTTAGCTAGTTGGCTCTACCTGCCAGGTGTGTATTCTGCGAGCTGCATTTCATGTGTGATTAAATGTTTAAAGGGGGACTAATAATGTAATTTAAATATGCTTATCTGTAGCACTCTATCACAGCTTGCCATTTGTGCATACAGCATGATATGCATAAAGCAGCTTATTTGTCCACTCCCATGTGGATAAGAGTATTAAATATTTGACAAATCTCCCTTTAAGGTACATTTTGAACAGATAAAAAATGTGTGATTAATTTTCAATTTATCGTGATTAACTATGGACAATCATGCCATTAATCGTGATTAAATATTTTAATTGACAGTCCTATTAATAACGTATGTAATATGTAATGTGCTGTGTCTTTTTTGTTAGCTAATCTTCACCTCATGATATACAGGAATAAAGTCCAAACATTTATCCATTATATAAACACCGCCAGGGTATTTTTAGTTGTTAACTCATCAAAGGGAGACTAATAATGTCATTTAAAGTTAAATATGCTTATCTGTAGCACTCTATCACAGCTTGCCATTTGTGTAAAGTTAAAAATGGGAATATTTTGTCTTGTTTGTGTTCGCAATGTATGTGCAGTATATTGTTTTTGGAGTAAATACATTTTGTGAACCATCAGTTGGAGAGATCAGCTCATTCGGCCGGAGATGCCACAGTCTGCTTTTATACTTCCTCATCACATTCAGGTCAGTGACAAAGAAGCCAAAATGAGTCAATCGGTGATACCATGTGAATTATTTAAAGGTGTGTGTTTGTGTTTGTGTGTCTACCTGTTGTTCATGAGGCTCTGGAGGAGTTTGGAGGACCTGAGCTCGTCCACCTCTCCAAACACACTGACACTCACGTCTCCGTCCCGACCCAGCAGCCACTTCACGTGTTTAATGTCAGCTGGAGGGACAAGAAAAAACAAAATGGGTAAGCTTTACTGTCTTTCAGCAAGTCTATCTCATAAAGTGTCATTCTGGCTTTTATCCAGAAGGTGGTGCTGTCCTATAAGTAGAGAGATTGGGAAACCTCACACAACAGCAATGTACTTTATCTCACTGTTAACACTGTTCTCCATTTGAGCTCTCTCTTTTACATATTTTTTTCTCTTTTTCTGTATTTCCATTGGAGTGCATTAATTGTGTCTCACTGCAAAACACCATTCTTATACTGAATATTGATAAATCACGTTTAAATGATGTGGAATTATTACAAAAGGAAAGGAAAATAGTTAATAACAGTGGCCTCATTCCTGTTTGCGAGCCGGCAGGGCTACATGAAACTGACCTGGGGGCAGTTTAACAGGAAGTTCCAACACCTTGTTTACACACTGCATTGATTTGAGACTCTTTCACTCTGTCATCATATTTATAATTCATTGTAAATTATTAATTAGTTCCTGCAATAATGCGTTAACACAAATTTGTTTTTTAACACCACTAATTTCTTTAACCCATTAACGCAGCTTGCGATTTTTAGGTTGTAGTAGGCTCAGTTATAAAGCTGGCATCACATGAAACTAGAAAACCGAACTCATTGGTACCAACCATGTCATACTAGCTTGTTGCGAAGGAGGCTAAATAACGCTCCAAACTTGAGCTAAATTTTGGTGAGGAAAAACGGTCATGGTCATTTTCAAAGGGGTCCCTTGACCTCTGACCTCAAGATATGTGAATGAAAATGTGTTCTATGGGTACCCATGAGTCTCCCCTTTACAGACATGCCCACTTTATGATAATTACATGCAGTTTGGGGAAAGTCATAGTCAAGTCAGCACACTGACACACTGACAGCTGTTGTTGCCTGTTGGGCTGCAGTTTGCCATGTTATGATTTGAGCATATTTTTTATGCTAAATGCAGTACCTTTGAGGGTTTCTGGACAATATTTGTAACTGTTTTGTATTGTTAATTAATTTCCAATAATGGATATATACACACATTTGCATAAAGCAGCATATTTGCCCACTCCCATGTGGATAAGAGTATTAAATATTTGACAAATCTCCCTTTAAGGTACATTTTGAACAGATACAAAATTAACTATGGACAATCATGCCATTAATCGCGATTACATTTTTTAATTGACAGTCCTATTAATAACGTATGTAATATGTAATGTGCTGTGTCTTTTTTGTTAGCTAATCTTCACCTCATGATATACAGGAATAAAGTCCAAACATTTATCCATTACATAAACACCCACAGGGTATTTTTAGTTGTTAACTCATCATGACACAGTAGGTAGAAACAAACCCCAGTCCCCGACAGGTGATAACAGGTGTTTTCCATGACACCTGATAAACGTGAAACACCTGCCATGACATCACTGATTGGGGCGTGGCTTTAAAGTTCAAATGCTCAGAGACCTGTAGAGCAGCATGTTTCTGCCAGTTGGAATTCAATGCAGATTTACCCTTTAAAAGACGCAGCAGGCTCATCGAACAGATACTGTAGGAGTCTATAGATGTAATCAGCTTCTAACAGTGAACTGACTGTCCAGATTTCTTAGAGGCCAGCTAACAAAGGCAGCTCTGTTTCTCTTCATATTTAAGGGAATGACTTGTGTTTGCGCACAGTCACCCAGCACATAAGGCTACATTGTGTAGACGTCTCAGTCTGATGTCACCTGACTATAGACAATCTGTGACATAAGTCACGGTCTGACTGTGCAACACACCTTCATGTCCACGCACTGATTTCCAGTAGAGAAGTGAGGTGTCTCTTTGTCACTACCACGCCCACACATGAACCAGAAATGGAGCACATAACAAAGTCATGTTGTATTTATGTGACATTTATTAGGCCCTGCATGCACAGGTAGTGATTGTCTTTCCCGACAACGGCGCAGTCGACAAAGAATGAAAGACGCCCGACATACTGGATTGTATGTTGTGTAACAAAAACACGCAGACAACACACACTCGGCCGCCTCTCAGGTGACATGGCACAGATTGGGTAAACAAAGAAGGTAACTCAATATGCCATTTAAAGTGTGGCGACGCCCCAAACCACAGGGCTTACTCAATCTTATTCAGCTTTCAGCCCAGGGAACAATTCGACCGGTGGTGATAGAAGCTGTCTGTCACACAGTAGAACCAGTGGAGCTGATATATCGGGTCTCAGTGAGTTAGAGAAAAACACCCTTAAATGGAGGAAGGGTGAGTGAAATGAGTAAGATTGAAAAGTAGAGCAGAGGGACACATGTTGGGCTACTGACAGAGCGATAAAAAGACTCTGGACTATGTTACGTTGTGTGTAATTTAAACACATTACTCAGATTGGTAACATGAGAGGGTGTTACTACACAGCTTGTGTGTCGTGCACTCAGAGTTTAGACGATGTCTGGTCATTAATTAGTTGTGAAAGGGATTGAATGTACAATTTGACTAAATCAAAGATACGTGTCACCTGTAATAAACTATAATAAATGAGTGAGTGTGTTTGCAGCTTTCAGAAATGGAAGCCAGCGCTAGACGATATGAAAAAAGTAATAGTAGTAATAGTAATTCTTCAGAATTTTAATAATACTGAGGTCATAAATCTAAATCCCCCCCCCCCAGCCGTATCCCACCTCCAGAAGACATTTTTGACTAGCAACCACAATCTGTGGGAATTTCAGATTTCAAATTAAAATTTTTACATTTGTATCAATTTATTTCACTATCAGATTATATTTCCTGCAAATCTGATTTCCCTTAATGCTGTTTCATAGTCTCCACACTACCACTGTGTAATTCTCAGGGGGAGAGAAAATGTATTTGCTGTCGAAAAACAATAAAATTTAAAGATCTCTAATCTAAAAATGTCTGAATAAATGTTAGCTACAGCCCTGAGACTAATCATACTACAGGGTAAAAAAAAAAAAGATTAAAGCAATAGTTCAACATTTTTGGAAATATTCTTATATCAATATCACTACCTGTATGAAGCTACAGCTAGCAGCTCGTTAGCTTAGCTTATCATAAAGACTGTAAACGGGGAAAAGGCGAGTCTGGCTCTGTTGCAGAGACTCCAGGGAGTCACTGCGCCAACCCAAGACATAGGCCCGTCAAAATACCCCACTTAAACTGCAATTTATCGTTTTTATACTTCAGTTTTTGTACGTATTAAATTAACAAGATAAAACAGGTTACTTAGTGAGCTTTAGAGGTGCTTGTAGGTACATTTTGTTACACTCAAACAGAGCTACGCTAGCTGTTTCCGGTGTTAAATGGTAAAACTAAGCTAACCCGCTACAGGGTGTAACCTTAGGCTATATTTAACAGACAGATATGAGAGTGGTATTAATCTTCTAATCTAATCTAATCTAATCTCAACAAGGAAGCAAAGGAGCGTATTTCCCAACAATTGCTTTAAAGGTGACAGATTTGATGTGTTATCTTATATATTATATTTTGTCTAAATCAGTGGTAGCAAAAGCACTGTGACTATACATATTAGAAGGCAAAAAAAGATTAAAGCAACAGTTCCACATTTTTGGAAATACGCTTAAATCAATATCATCTCACTATCTGTACATTAAATATTAAGCTACAGCCAGCAGCTGGTTAGCTTAGCTTAGCATAAAGACTTGAAACGGGGGAAAAAGCTAGCCCGTCTCTGTCGCAAAGACTCCAGGAAGTCACTGCGCCCACCCAAAGAAACACACCCCTCAGATAACCCCGGTAAAACTGCAATTTATCATTTTTAGATTTCAGTATTTGTACGGATTAAATGAACAAGATAAAACGTGTTCATTTATGAGCTTTAGAGGTGTTGGTGGGTATTAAACTTCTAATCTAATCTCAGTAAGAAAGCAAAGAAACATGTATTTCCCAACAATTACTTTAAAGGTGACAGATTTTACGTAATATCTTATCTATTAGCATGTTGAAGAAATGTCTGATTCAAGAGACAGATAATTGTAAGTGTACTGCAGTCTGTAATTTTTTGTCAGTACATCATTGTCAAACTAGTTGTGATCATAGACAGTATAAAATAGGTTGTGACATCTGTTTTACTGCGAAGAAATGAGACCATGTTAGAGACCTTCTGTCACTTACTTACTGTTACTGTTGATCAAAATCAAGACCACATTTCCCAGAAGCCCTGTACCTTCCTACTACTTTACTCAGTGATTTCCTCCTCTGCTTGACTGTGAATCATACTCATGATGTAGTGTAATGGAATGAGACGTATGTGTTTTCTCTATGTACTGGTACTTCCCACCAGTGTAACCAGTACAACAAAGCCAGTGTTACCTTTCTTGGGCCTGTTGCTGTTGTAGTCTCTTCCTTCCCTCTCCTCCGTCTCCTCCCGTACTCTCCAGCGGCGTACCTGCTCCTCTCTCATCTTCAAGAAGAGGATCCTCTTCTGCTCCTCGCTGAGGGCCTGCAGCACCTCGGGCTCCACCCACATGTCCTCAAGGATTTTAGCCAGCATCGTGCTTCTCTCCCCCGGGTGTCACAGACGACAGTCAGCCCCTCTGTCTCTCTCCGTCCAGTGGGTCGTGTTTCAGCGGTGGGGTATGATCAGCTCCTTCTTCCTGTCCCAGAGTCAGGTTCCCTTTTCTTTGAAGGATGTGGGATCAGGTACGGTCCAACTGCTGGAGGTCACTGGAGTGTTCTTTGTCAAGTGCTCTTCCTCTGTGCTGTAGGAGGAGTGTGTCGGCCTCTCTGGAGGTGAAGGCACAGTGTGTCCGGATCGACTGAGCTCTGAAGGTTGCTGTTGTGGTTTTCACACACATACAGAGAGAGAGAGAGAGAGAGAGAGAGGGAGGGAGAGAGAGATTATATCTACTGTATTGTTTAGTTCCCCTCCATTCAATCCTGTTCTGGCTGGCACAACACAATAGTCCCGAAGCAAATAAGCCACAATACCAGATGTAGTGTGTGTGTGTGTGTGTGTTGGTGCGTGTGTGCATACAGTGTTTACTCTGCATACAGTAGGCAGCGAGAATGCCTCTGTGCTTTCAAACACTGAAAGGCAAACAAGGGCAGGTTCAGTATGTCAACACACAAACACACACAATCACACACACACATACAGGGCGTTAATGACTGCATGCTATCTGGGGGTAACAGACACAGATAGATAGAGAGCAAAAGACAGCTACAGTTCACTTGAATTATTGCATTAACAGTAGTTCTCTCTCAATTTAATTCAATTCAATTCAGTAGGCTTTAACGGTATGACATTTGACATGTGTTGCCGAAGCACGATTACTATTATGAAAGACAATTAATGAAATTAACAAGGAAATAAAGTGAATAACAATATTAGTTAATAGAGTAAAATAGATAATGAAATAAGTAAAAAAATAAATATATATAATATTTTTACTTATTTCATTATCTATTTTACTATAATATAATATATATATATAATTAATTATATTTCAATATATAAATTATATATAAACTTACATACACTTATATATAAACTTATTATATTTAAATATACATTTCTATATATATGTACTGTATATATATATATATATATATATATTATAGTTTTTATTTATTTTATTATTTTTTATTATTTACTTATTTCATTATTATTTTATTCTATTAACTAATATTGTTATTCAGTTTATTTTCTTGTTAATTTTGTAGTAATCAAGTTAGTATTGGTACAATTCCAGTGACTCAACTTTAACTTTGGCCTACTTTAATCCACTGATAATAATATTAAGAGATGTTAATAGTAGGGATAATACAATATATCTAATATTCTATGGCTTAAATAACAAAAGAAAATCTTCTGATGATAAAATAAAGATAGTAAGGATAATACAATACAGTATATCTAATATTCTATAGCCTAAATAACTAAAGAAAATATTCTGAGAATAAAATAAAGAGATGTTAATAGTAAGGATAATACAATACAGTATATCTAATATTCTACAAGCAGCCATTAATCTCACTTTCTCTCTCTCACACACCACTCTGATTGTATTTAGCACCTTATCAACCCACGTGACACAGATAGACATCAGCAGTTATTTATAACTCAATCAGGAAGTCCTCAAAAGTAAAAATCCCAGAGAGCAACCTTCAAACTGTGAGTAAACACACGGTGTACGGGCAGTCTCCACCCTGTACACACTCACTTTTGAAAGATGTGACACGGCGAGTTGCTGAGCGAGAGCCAATAGGGTTTGTGTTTGTGATAAGAGTTCACCAATCTGTGCTTGAGGGCGGTCCAGTATTACCGTAAATCAAAGGCTGACAATGAAATCTCACCCTTTCAGTTAGTGTTTCAGGTGTGGCAGATGTTGCACCATAGAATTACACTAAACCTCACACTAGACTTGAATAATTCTCTGGTTTCAGCCTGAACTGAGCAGTAAAACAATCATTTTCAACAGCTGATGCTTTTAGTAAAACTTTACCCAAACTTTAAGCTTGCTGTAGTTTATTTATTCTATTTTTTGACTGTTTGAGTAATTTTTAAAGAAAATAAAGTCAAAATTCTCTGATTCCAGCTTCTTAAATGTGAATATTATCTGGTTTCTTTACTCCTCTCTGGCAGTAAACTGAATATCTTTGAGTTGTGGACAAACAAAGACATTTGAGGACGTCATCTTGGGCTTTGGGAAACACTGATTGATTCATGGACCAAACAACTTGTCGATTAATCAAGAAAACAATCGACAATGTAAATAACCGTTAGTTGCAGCCCTAAGCCGTTCATTCATCAACTCTGTACAGCACTTCTCAAATCTCTTTCAACTATATTTTTCTGAGTGATCCGTGTTCTTGCTCATTGTCTATGGGGTGTGTTTTCATTCATTCTTTCACAATGTAGAAGCCCTTTAAGACTCTCTGATTAAGAGCAATGCAAATAAACTGGACCTGACTTGATGATTTACTACCAAACAGCCCACTCAGTGGCAAATTGCTCCATTTTTCTATAAAATAATCACACCTCTGAGCACCTACATAACAGCTCCTACAATGAACTGTATTTGAACATGGCAGCACAACAGAAATATTCAAATCAAGAAATAAACATGCCAGACTATTCACACACAATAACATCCCACACAGACACTTCAGAGAGAGAAATCCCCAAAGTGAGAATATAGTGGATCGACATCCACACGCTCTACTCTGTTATTCAAATATAAAGGCATCCAGGTCTGGCTCTACGCCAGCCTGCAAATAGGTCCGTGGTTTTGCTTCTGCAGAGAAAAGACAGAGAGGCAGGGAGATGTATGTGCACGGCATACTGAGAGAAAAGTTTGAAAAGTCCCTCAGTGTGAGAAAACACTGGGCATTTCACAGCAGCATAGGAGAGTGTGAGAGATAAATGAACTCAGACGGGCCGTAGAATGGCAAACACAACAGAGACGGCAAGAGAAAGAAAGAAAGAAAGAGTAGAGAAGAGTGGAAAGTGGACTTACTCAGTGGCTGCCAGTCGGTTGCATCTCCCAACGCTGGGCTGAGTTTAAGCGCCTCTGTGCTGTGAGCGTGGTGTGATGATGTGTGTGTGACGTGTGAGAGTGTGAGAGTGTGCCTTTGTGTGTGTGTGGGATCAGAGCAGTCGTCAGCAGCAGTGGTATGCAGGCTCAGCACTGCTCTGCTGCATTTGTACTGAAAAGGAGTGGGACGGACTGACATACCAGCAATTCATCTGGCTTTATCTCCTCCTTCCTTCACTTTCTTCTCCCTTATCTCATTTTTCACTCCTACATTATGAAGAAATGAAATAACAGTTGGTTAAACCTGCAGTAGGCAGAATTTTTTTGGCATCATTGGGCAAAAATCCAATGACGGAGTGCTGCAGGGATGTGGTATTTTTGTAGGCCAACCAGGAAGTTGGCATCGCCATGGTTCCCTCGACAAACAGTCAATGGGATTTTTCCAATAGGTTTTGGAATTATTGCAGGAAATAAGCTCTGTGAAAAACAAATAATTCATGTTTTATTCTGTTAGATTATCTCCAGAAATGAACACCACTTTTTATGACTTATGAAACGTAAATGCAATCGCCAGAAGTAAAAAGCTAACATTAGGCTATAAACAAACTACACCACGTTCACATGAGCGTGAGTATACACAACGAGGCTGTAAAGGCGGACGAGTCGGCGTGATGACGTTTAGTAGTCTCATTTAGCCACTTGTTAGCAACCACCTTTTTTTTAAGACACATTAAAGCTTCAAAATTCACGAGTGGGATATTTATTGATGTATTTTATGTTGTAGAACAAAACGTTAAAATCTCTTAAGCTTGTTGTGTGTTAACCACAGACGGAAGTGCTAAAATGCGATCTCATTTCCGGGTTTTAGAACTCATTCCTGTAGCGCTCTATAAACATTCAGCATATTGTAATTCAAGTGTTCTGAGAGAAAAATAGACTTCTGCACCTCCTCATAGCTCTGTTTTCAGGCTTTAAAAAATCTAGCCCGTGACGGGAGACTTTGGCCAATCACAGGTCATTTCAGAGAGAGAGCATTCCTATTGGCTGCTCATTCAACGGAGGCAGCTGTCAATCACTAACGAATTCCAATCAAACGGTCAAACTAGGCAGCGCTCATCAAATATGAATCAATATTCTGTTGCTGTAATGTCTATTTCTCACGTAAAAAATTTTCAGAAACATCTTGTAGTGTACTGTTTAGCTGTAAAATGAGAAAGTTTGCTCCGGCTGGTGGGCGGTTCTTGGTATTTCCTCCACTGATCTCAAAATGGCTGCCGGGTCACAAACTTTCTCATTTTACAGCTAAACAGTACACTACAAGATGTTTCTGAAAACATTTGAGAGAATTATGCATTACAGTAAGAAGAATATTGATTCATATTTGATCAGCGCTGTCTAGTTTGACCGTTTGATCAGAGTTTGCGAGTGATTGACAGCTGCTCAGAAACTGCAAGGTTCCAATCTGTGAAATCTTGCAGATGCTATTAGTAGCACCGGAGGACACAGAGGCACGTGATTCCTGTCTCATGCACTACTGTCAGGATATAGTGACCGTTTTATAAAAAATACTTTTTTTAATCATACGGTATTTGCTCCAATTCTACCCTCTGAGCTTTAAATATTATCAAGTAAAAATGTTTCCCCATCTATATCCTGTGTATCTATTGCTTTAAATAACTTCATGTTTCTAATCTGCTCCCTTGTGACATTTAGCTACGTTCAAGCACGCCAGGAATTTAATATCCCCTGACAGGCTCTGTAACCTTTGCATATGCAGCAGCGTAGGAAACGGGAGTCTTTTTCTGACTCTGCATAGCTGTGTTTACCCCCCTTTCTTGTTCTTCCACCAGGACAGGAAGTCCTGCTGGCTTCATATGAAACCATTAATCACAACACCACATGTGCAGGAAGGATATTTTCTTCCCACAGGATGTTTTTTCCGTCAACAGGTTGTTGACACACTTATCATGCCAGCAAGTCATTGTTTTGTGGTCGGTTCTCTGCCCCGCGTTGCCAAATCAGACGAGTCTGGTTGAATGGTGTACATATCAGTCACATGCCTCTGAGTTAATAATAGCTAATAATGTGGCATAATATGTGTGTTCAATTCCTATGTAGATGACTAACCTGTCTGATTGTTACTGACCTGTCAGGGCTGTCTGGGTGTGACCTACTTAGTGTTTGCGGTACATAAAAGCTAATATTTCTAGGTGCTCCCTCTTTACTTAGCCTACATAGAGTTTTCTTTTGGTTCAGTAGGTTGGCTGTGGCTAACAGGTGACATGGTAAATGACAAAAGGTAACATAAAAGTAGCACAAGTAGAGAAAAGGATTTATTTTACGTGACTGTAATTTATGAACTGCATAAATGGCACTAGTTACCAGAAAAATATATTTTTTTTTCTTGACAGAAAAATGGATTTTAGATAAAAAGATAGATAGATAAATATTTCTTTACTAATAATTTATTATTTAAAGGTGCTCTATACAATATCCAGAGCATTAATATAGCAGAAACAACTATCATCTATGTAAAGATATAGAAGAGTAATGTCTACCTGAGCAGAGAATGAAGTCACTCTCCCTCTTTGTGTGTTGTAATCGAAGCTTCTCCATGCATTGTTGACATCGCCAGGCTTGCCGCACGTGCTTTTAGTGCATGTTCGTGTATGTGAGCGTGCCCCACTGGCTAATGTCAGTTAGCAGTAAAGTTAGCTAACATCAGCCAACATAAGCTAGGCTGCTGGTCAAGTAGGACTGTCTGTAGCGGGAAAAAACGTTATCATGCCAAACACTAATCCGCCTTTAGCTTAGTGGTGGTGAAGTGAAGTCATGCGACCGTGGTGTAGTTCGTTTATAGCCTAACGTTAGCTTTTTACTTCTGGCGATTGCAAAAATCATTAAAGTTAATTGGTGAAGATTATCTTGCTGAACAAAAGATGTCGAGGGAAACAGGGCGATGCTAACTTCCTGGTTGGCCTACAAAAATACGTCATCCCTGCACCACTCTGTCAGTTGAGCAGTAAGGTTAGCTAACATTAGCCAACATAAGCTAGGTTGCTGGTCAAGTAGGACTGTCTGTAGTGTAAAAAAAACCTGAGCGCATCTGATTGAAAATTGTAGATAGGATCTTTTGTGAGCACCAAATGAAGCTTTATATTATATATTAACAATAAAAGTCAATTTTGAAATGTGTAAGAGTGAGTATGAATATAATAGGCTACATTGTCTTAAAAGCATAACTTCTACTCTGACAACGTATATGATAACCAAATAAGGCATGATTAAGAAAAGGTTATTTTTTTAAAAAAATCATTCAGGTTTGTTCCAATTGGAGTGAAAACAACACGGTGCCATCAGTTCAGTGAGATTTACCCCAAACTTCCACTACACCTGGCATTACGCAAAATGAAACCACAGCTGTCATCAGTCAATACAGTTGGGTTTCCACCAAAACCAGTGTTTCAGTGATACCAGACCCCCGTCTGTTTGTTCCTCAGTTTGTCACTGTTATCAGGGCAGAAAGCTCAAGGTCTGCTGACAGGCACATTAATACACACACTGCTTTGTTCTGCTACTTTTGTGAGGACCAATATGTAGTCAATTACCACTCTTTAAATCCTTGAAGTTAACTTCTAACCCCAAATCTGAGCCTAAATGTATTGTCCACTTCACTAGACCTACCATAACCCCAGGTGTCTTACCTTTTGCTCAGCAATAATAAACCAGAATTACAGGAAGTTGGTCAAAAGTGAGGTCATTTTTGTTGATTTTCACTTACTCCGTGGTTCTTTATCTTAATATATGTCTGAGTACGTGGTTCTCAAAATGATTAAAGGAAGAGCATACGCAAACACACAATCTCTTTTCCTCCTCTTTCCCTTAGAGGTCAAGGTCAGACCAGCCAGAGGAAAACAACAGTGATCTACAAATGAGTGAAACCTAAAGACATTAATCATACCAGTATTGGTCAGTTCAGATCAGAAGAGGTGAGCTTTGTGTGTTTACGCATGTTGTGACATAAATATGTAGGTCAATGTGGTGACATGTTTGTGCACTTACAGTAATGGCATGTTTCTTGTAATCACACCTTAGGCCGCACCTTTTAAATTCCACTGGTGCTATTAACGGGAATTATTAAGTACCAGGAAATATTTTTTTTTCCCAGGGAACAAGTTTTTTATGCCTGTCTGACAAATCTTACCTTTATATTTCCGTGGTATTGAACACCTTGTGAAAGTCCCAGCTGTTATCAAGACATTATCACTGTATCTGAGTCCAGTGGAGGGGATTAGACATGAGGTCACATTCACATGGTAATTATACATGCACAGCACCCTCTGCTGGAGGAAGGGAGGATAGCAAGTCAATAAGGATCCCTGGGTTGTAAGGCAGAAGAGCAATAATACAACCGGATTAGTATGCATAGCTTAATAACAATATGTTTGTAGTCATACTACAAACTTAAATCAGCAAGTCAGTCCAAAACTGTAATATATACTTCACTGCTACATTTGCTGGTTATTGTGTTATACTGCATGACAGATCTCATGATGAAATGAAAGTAAAGAACACCGACAAATTAAGTTTGAAAGACAGTTGGAATGAGACTGTGTTTGGTGTAGGGCTGTCAGTCAATGAAAATATTTAATCGTGATTAGTTGCAAATGAATCACACTTTTTTTTATCTGTTCAAAATGTATCTTAAACGGAGATCTGTCAAGTATTTAATACTCTTATCAACATGGGAGTGGGCAAATGTGCTTGCTTTATGCAAATGTATGTATATATTTATTATTGGAAATCAATTAATAACACAAAACAATGACAAATATTGTCCAGAAACCCTCACAGGTACTGCATTTAGCATAACAAAATATGCTCAGATCATAACATGGCAAACTGCAGCCCAACAGGCAACAACAGCTGTCAGTGTGTCAGTGTGCTGACTTGACTATGACTTGCCCCAAACTGCATGTGATTATCATAAAGTGGGCATATCTGTAAAGGGGAGACTCGTGGGTACCCATAGAACCCATTTTCATTCACATATCTTGAGGTCAGAGGTCAAGGGACCCCTTTGAAAATGGCCATGCCAGATTTTCCTCTCCAAAATTTAGTGTAATTTGGAGCGTTATTTGTGACAACTAGTATGACATGGTTGGTACCAATGGATGGTTGGTACCTTAGGTTTTCTAGTTTCATATGATGCCAGTATCTTCACTCTAGCTTTAAAACTGAGCCCGCTACAACCTAAAAATCGCAAGTTGTGTATATGCGTTAAAGAAATTAGTGGCGTTTAAACAAATTTGCGTTAACGCGTTATTATCACGTTAACTTTGGCAGCACTAGTTTGGTGATTTAATGAACATCACAGGAGTTTCAGTTGTCACTGATTCTTTCATTTTGGAGCAGGCTGTTCCTTTAAATGCTTCCTTATTTTGCTACTTTTGCTCATGTTAACTTTTGAGCCCCTAGCAGGCTAATCCAGCCAAATACACAGTCAACAACATTTTCCATGACCTTTGACCTCTAATATTGAACATGCAGTCAGAAATCAAGCAGAGGCATCCAATAAGTCTCTGTTCTCTGCTGAGACTAAATCTGCATAATCTATCAGTGTCCTCTGTATGCTGTTTTTAATTTACTGTATATCTAAGTACAACACAAATATTAGAAGTACAATACGTCCCAAGTGACACCAACAGCACTTGCTGAGGAAGTCAGTTTTCTCTGTACTTCCCATCATGCTTTTAGGGGCCTAATTCAACAACATGGTCAGGCACATTTTCCATGGCGAATTTATTGATATTCTAACATGTTCTCCCCTCAACCGCCCCATGTTTAATGCATGGACCCCGCTGACATGGAGCCTGCTCCTTGAAGAGGATGTGCATTAGCATGGGTTCACATGAGAGATGCATGCGGTTAAACAGACCACAAAGTATTGCTTTACTCCCCAAAGTAATTTAACTGGCAGTACAAGCTGTGCGGGCACATGCACCCTTGGGTGGTCGATGTAACGTGCTACCATGTTGACTATTTTTGCATAATTTGCATAATGAGTTTGAAAGAGTTTTCAGCTCACTTTAACATCATTGCACCACATAGGCTGCTATCAGGCACATACAGCAATATACGGATCATTTGCAGATATTAATGTACTAATGTTCCTGAATCATATTCAGAGAACGCTTTACTGTAATCAGGTTTTGTATGGAATGGAAATGAAGCCCTGTATTGTGTGCGGGTATCATCAGGGGAGCTGGTTCACTGATTACATGATATGGCTGAATAAAGGAAAATGACTGTGAACATAAAGGAGCAGACAATAATAGTTAAAGCAGCATTAATTGACTTTTCTGAAGAAGCTGTAGAAACAAATTTGACATATTATTAACTTAAAGTTGAGTTAAAGGTTTTCTATGTGATATCCAGAACATTAATATATCATTAAACAACTATTTGCTATGTAAAGATAGAGAGGAGTAATGTCTACCTGAGCAGAGAATGAAGCCGAGCTTCTCCTTGTTTTCGGGCAGACCGCACATGCTTTTAGTGCATGTTTGTGCATGTTAACGTACTCTGCACTGCTCTCATACGACGGTTACAGCTCATAACACCATCCTAACCGACGGCGCAGTTGTGGAAGCATAGCACCCTCCCTCCGGTTCCCCCCCAGGTTAACACTGTTAGCTCTGTCAGCAGTGTTCACTGTTGTTTTCACTGTTAGCACCGTTAGCTACAAGCTGCTCGCTCAGCCGTCACCATGTTGAAAGCCGTGCGGAGTCAACAGAAAGGCTCCCAATCTTGCATTTAGCACTTTTAAAGTTAAATTGAAGTTAATGTGTTAAAAAACAATCACTAATTTACACATCCAGAGAGTCTTGTGTCTGGCCACCTGGCAATTGAAAGTCCAGTTATTCACTCTACTTTTGGTCTCCAACTTCCCCTGAGGGAAATATCCTTATACCTGCTAAATGCTCCACTCTGTTCACCAGCAGGTCGCTAACTTTGTCTGCTGTTTGGTGCTGGGCAGGTAGCGTACAGTTGGTTTTTAGAGCTTTTTAGCTAAAAATAGCTCCCTGCTGTGGCTGAAAGCGAGGCTGATGAGAGCTGTGAGAGTGAATCAAAACAGTATGTGGGCAGTAAATCTAAAACAATGAGCTAAAAGATGCTAAAAGCTCCACAGAACTGAGCGGAACTGCAGGTGATGATTCTCTCTGGGTTTATCACTAGCAACCCTTTTCATATTTCACTCAGTCATAGAGTGCTCAAGGGATGACGTATTTTTGAGGCCAACCAGGAAGTTAGCATCGCCCTGGTTCACTCGACAAAAAGCCGATGGGATTTTCCCATTGGGTTTAGCTCTGTGGCAAACAAATGTTTATGATACTTACACATTTTGTTCAGCAAGACCATCACTTTTTGAAGCGTAAATGCATATTGTCAGAAGTAAAAAGCTAACGTTAGGCTATAAATTAACTACACCACGGTCGCATGAGCGCAAGTATACACAACGGGGCTGTAAAGGCGGATGATGTTTAGTAGTCTCATTTAGTGACTTGTTATCAATCGCCATTTTAAAGATATATAAAGGCTTCAAAATTCACGAGTGGGATACTTATTGATGTATTTTATGTCGTAGAACAAAACGTTGAAATCTCTTCAGCTTGTGTTAACCACAGACTTTATTTCAGGCATCTAACTAAAAACCCATTCAAAAAACCCATTGACTGGAAGTGCTAAAATGCTAACTCATTTCTGCATTTTAGGACTCATTCCTATAGCACTCTATTTGATCCATTGTTAATATAGAAATATTGATTAGTGCAGCTTTGATTTATACATGTTTGGTATGTGTTCCTGATACAAAATTTAGTAAAAGATTGGATATAATGTGAAGCAAAAGCATTAATATACTTTTGAAAAGCCATTACTGCCAGCAGAAATATCCTGTTTTGCAGCTAGTGTGCAATACTAGCCTAAAGCTAGCTTGTTGGCTGGGAGCAGTGCCCAGCAGGCTCAAAGAGGAATGCAGACAACGTTGTAGAAACTGTCACATTTAAAAAGCAGCTGAGATGATCTTATGCAGTGAAGGGAAAACACCAGTGGATTTCATTTTGACACTTAAATACACACAATACACAAGCAGAAGCTGCTTCTGTTCCATTATTTGATAGACTTGTTTTTCCAGTGACACCAGTAAGACTAGTGAGCACTCTGGGGCCACAGAAAGGGTCATGTAGGCTACCACCGAGAGACATTTGAAGCAAATTTGAGTGAGTGGGAGACAACTTTCTTGGAATAACCTAGTACAGTGGTAGGTGAATTTGTATTTGATGCATTATATTTCTATTCTACCAGATAAGGCAGATATACTCCTTTAGCCCAATTTACAGTGATGTTGCACTGCCAATTTCATTCTGCTGAGGTGGTCCACATACTGCAATAACATCCTTCAAATGGCATGAGTTGGCTCATCAGAGGGAAACACTCAGACGGACCACCTATGGAACAAGAGACCGACTCCTCCTGTGTGTCAACATGCTGCCGTCCTGAAACTTTTCAACAGTCAGGCGTCCATATTTTCATAAGACTTCCATATTTACAACTTGGCACAGAGGGGCTGAGTGGGACACTGTTGCTATGGTGATCGGTTTGTCTGTTGACCCGGCTGCCCAGCAGACTTATAGTTGGCACACACACACACACACACACACACACACACACACACACACACACACACACACACACACACACACACACACACACACAGTGTTTCAAACACACATGGCACATTCTGCCACCATGTTGGCAAGGCCGCCAGTGTTTTCCTGTCTGGCTGTTTTTCTCTCACTATGTCTCTCTCTCTCTCTCTCTCTCTCTCTCTCTCTACACACACACACACACACACACACACACACATACGCACACATGTGAACACAAATAAACGGAGATGGGATTTCTCCATTAATGAACATATAGTGAACATATACTGTAGCTCTTGAAGATGTTTGTGTCTGTACATTTTTCTTGTTCTTCTCTCTGGGGAAATTTTGTTGAATCTGGTGGCAATCAATTCTTAATCCCCACTTCAATTTCCTCCATAGCAAATAAGATAGATAGAGATTGATAGATATCTCTTCCGTTACCTTTATATTCCAGCTCGTTCCAGTTTGTTTATGAGCTACGGCGACCTGTGACAGTCGCTTCACGACTGTGTGCCCTCATTTGCAGCCGAATAGATTTGTCCCGCCCCGACCCTGGTCCGTGCGATTCACATCGAAATCGACCCTGGTCTGACCCACCTCTCGACCTGGGTCGCAAAGCCGAGTCAGTCAATGCGGGTTAACTCTTTCATACACACACCCAACCTTGGTTCAACCCTGGGTGAGTCCTCGGTGTGAAAGAGGTATCAGTGTGTTAAAGGGAGAGTTTGGGTGTTTTGAAGTGGGGTTGTATGAGGTACTTATCCATAGTCAGTGTATTACCTACAGTAGATGATGGTCGGCACGCCCCCAGCACTGGCACCGGAACAAAGCAATTCAGAGTTGTCGACGGGGCCACCAGAAAAACGTATTTTAGCTACCTAAAAGAAAAGCTCACCTAAAAAAATTTCTATCCATTTAAGTGTACGCTATATTTAGAATATTTTCCGATGGCGAACTGAACTGAAAATAAAACGTATCCACTGTATACTGTTTTTGTCATCTAAACCTGCTGGCTTTGGAGAGAGCATAGATACGTTTCACTTTCAGTTCAGTCCCCCGTCGGAAAGTAGAAGGAAAGGGTTGTCTGACGGCAAGATAAAGCCGTGAAAATGTTCTAAATATAGCGTACATTTTTTTTTAGGTGGGCCTTACTTTTAGGTGGCTAAAATATGTTTTTTCTGCCTTCAACAGAACTGTATTGCTTTGCTCCAGAGTCGGTACTCCTGTCTGTTTCTCGATGGTAATAGATAATACACTGACTATGGATAAGTACCTCATACAACCCCACTTCAAAACACCCGAACTATCCCTTTAAGGACAAGTGGTCACAGGTTGAAGTGACTGATGCCCAAATGAAGACCCTCCCCCTCTCTATTTGCCTCTGTCATGTGGAGGGATGTGTGTCATTGTAACTCGCTTTTTCATGCCTGTGGATATAATGACCCAGATGAGAGCCACACACACACATACTGACACGTTTTCACACACACACAAGTGCTGACATGTCGTGTCCCCCCCTTCAGTGGTAATGAATGCTGATGAGGTAGTCAAGGGAAACACTGGAGTCCAGCCGAGCAGCTGAATAATGATGTCCATGCTGAAGGTAGGAATGATGGTTTTTACTGAATTTGCTACATTCAGGTGAGACCAGAGAAAGATTAATATTGTAGAACAAGGCCACTATGTGACTGATGATGCCCCAGTGCTAAAATGTCTGCTGCACTCCCATTCCCAAATGTAAAAAATGAACAGAATACACATTCTCGTCTTGTTTTTTTTTAATGGTGGCAACAATTATCTACCTCAAACATTTGTCCATTTTGAAGGCACTAGTGACCGTGTAACATCCATAAGTATGCATTTAACAATTTGACAGCTATCTACTGTTAGCATTGAAGAAGTATCTTGACCTGTAGCTCGTACCTGTAACTTTCCTTCTGGAAGTTTGATGAGAAGATCGATACCACTCTCATGTCAAAAACTGGAAATCGGGGGAAACAGCTAATCTACCTCTCTCAAAAATATGCTTGCATATATGCAACACCTCTAAAGCTCACTAAATAACTCCTTGTATCTTGTTTGTTTAATTCGTACACAAACAGTAATGTAAAAATGACAGTTTGTGGTTTAAGGAAAGTTCCATTGTGTAACTATTTATTGGGAAACAATGGTTGGATAAAGTGTTGCACATCAAGAAATAGTTACACCACATTTTGAATTTTGGACAGAACCAGGCTAACTGCTTCCCCATGCTTCAACGTTTTATGCCAGGCTAAGCTAATCCCCTCCTGGCTCTAAAGCTCCACACTTACAGGAACAGTGTGTAACATTTAGGAGGATCTATTGGCAGAAATGGAATATAATATAGATAAGTATGTTTCTTTAGTGTATAATCACCTGAAAACAAGAATCGTTGTGTTTTTGTTACCTTAGAATGAGCATTTATATCTACATACGGAGCGGGTCCTCTTGACAGAGCCGGCCGCCATGTTTCTACAGTAGCCCAGAACGGACAAACCAAACACTGGCTCTAGATAGGGCCATTTGCGTTTTCACGTTTTCCCGTTTTCCCGTCGACCACCGTAGTTCTCCTACACGCTTGGCACATGGGAGAAGTTTCAGCTGGTTACAATCTGCGACCTCACCGCTAGATGCCACCAGATCCTACACACTGCACCTTTAACACACAAATAGGAGAGTTGTAGGCTATCAGTCTTCTCATCTAACTCTCAGAAAGAATGGAAACAATCTGTAAACACAATACTGACATACCTTATAAAGTTGAAATGGTAAACGCGTTAACCAACAGTTGCCCTTTTACACATCCAGCAGATACAGGGCATTAAGTTGGAGTCGTGTTTCGGACCACCTGGCAAATATAAGTCCAATATTCATTCCCCTGTTAGCTCTGATTTGCTCTTCATCAACTCCAGAGGGAAATATCTGGCTCTGTAGCTAAATGCTCTATTATGTTCACCAGCTAGTTGCAACCTGTATCTGCTGCCAACTGACATTTGGTGCTGGGCAGGTTGTGTACAGTGAGCTTTTTTTTACCAAAACAGTAAAATTGCAGAACAGAAAACCAAAACAATCAGCTGAAAGACGATAAAAAAGCTTGTTACTAGGACACCTTTCACGCGCCTCCACTTCCTCCCACTGTACAAAAGTGAAGCCAAAATATCCCGGATACGGGAGCTGCCATCTTGATATTTTGACGTCATTTGGAGCCAGAGTCTGTCCAGCTGAAGCCCCAGTATCGAGGTTCCGCCCGAGCCAATCATGAGCTGAGCACAGCCGCAGTTTGCTAGCGTGAGCCACCTAGCTGCTACATTAGCACCACGGTAGCCATTTGGCTAGAAAGACACAACAACTAACCATAATACGTCTATAACTACAAATTGACACATGTTCTATTACACAGACTCATGACGGTTAAGGAAAGTTAAAGTCACATCTCCTCTCTCGTACAATTCCCGAGCCTCCAGCTGCGATTACTTTACTCAGATTAACTGTCAATCACAGCTGTCAATCGTGACGTCTCACACCCTTTTTATAGCATCAAATAACTAATTAAAACCAAACTTATCAGAAAAAGGAGCACTTGAACATACAGTACATCAGCGTGATAAGAACTACCTAAAATGACAGAAACCATCTGTGGGAAAAATGTATTTGAAGTGTACTTTGACTTTTTAGTTTGGCCCATGTCCCATCAGCTTACATGGAGGGGGCGGGACTTATGACCTATACTGCAGCCAGCCACCAGGGGGCGATCCAGATGTTTTGGCTTCACTTTTGGGGAGCTGTTATGTCATCCATCTACAGTCTATGGTTTAAATCAACTATTTTTCTCCACTCCCTCTAAATATCTCTGCTAAATATTGCTCTTAATACATAGTATTAGCTAAAAACAAGTTTACTGGGACTCCTGTTTACTTCATTTAAAGATTGAACTGGTAAACATCTCTTATCATTGCTGCAAAACATATAAGAAACCTAGAATGTTGTCATGGGAGGTTTGATTTGTGATTAGTGAAAGCAGCTTGTAAAGATCCTGAAACTACTCATGCCATTTGTTTGTGTTCATCTTCAGCAGTGAATCTGTGCACGCACACACACACACACACACACACACACACACACACACACACACACACACACACACACACATTAATTCAATATCAGAGACACACACATGTTTTTACACTCTAAAGCACATTCTGCTGTGAAGTCCTGTGATCAAAATCAAAGACCCACTCCATGTGCACACACATTCTGCAGTGTGTGTGCGTTGTATATGTGCCCGCAATGCTTCCTGCTTGTGTGTGTGTGTGTGTGTGTGTGTGCCCCAGCTGTCTCACAGAGCTCCCTGTTGTTTGGCCTGCCGTGGCAGACGGAGCCAACGCTGTAAACTCTGTGGATCGATGCTCGTTTGGAGGATTTCTCTATTTAATTCCACCTCAGTCAGCAGCGCTTCATCCTTCTTTCTATCTGTGCGTGTGTGTGTGTGTGTGTTTGTGTGCACACTTGGGTGCGTGAACATGTGTCCTTGTGTGTGTGCACATTTGTATCTCTATATCTTCATATCGAATTTCCTGTGTGAGCAGTGTGCAGAGGAATTCTGCAGGAGGTCTTGGTGTGTGTGGATGCTAACATGTGCACTTCTGTCGCCTACACACACACGCAAACAGACACGTTTACACACACACACAAACACACAAAGAGGTAGGAGTCTTGCAGCAGAGGCTAAAGACACACACCATCAGTCTGTCTAGCACCTCCCCCTTGCTTTGAGTATACTCACAATGCTATTACTTGAGCACACCAACATCAGCATATTGATTCATCTTCCCCACTACCTGCTCACATTTAATATGCTAACACACATGCACACACACACACTCCTTATGAAAGCACATCTTATTAGAACACACACACACACACACACACACACACACACACACACAGGTAAATGCATGCATGCATGCATGATGGCACACATGCATATACATACTCTGACACCACAGCCGCCCACATTAACACACTTATGTGCACCATCGCAGGAGACCACCCACCCCAACAAACCAAAACGCAAGCTGTTAGCTTTTCTCCTCAGCAGTTACCTCCCCCTCTCCTCCCCCTGTCCTCCCCTCCCTCCCTCCCTCCCTCCCTCCCATTGTCACATCAGGGATCTCCAGTGTCCCCAACACGTTGCCGCCGTCACGTCCCTGCAGATGTCACTTAGCTGCACAGACCCACCTCTTCATTTCTGCATCCATCCATCCCTCCGCCTCTCGTGGGACACGGAGGAGGGACGGAACAGGGAGCAGTGAGTGCATGTGTGTGTTTGTGTGTGTGGCTACAGAGGGGGAAGGGAGCCGGGCAGGTTAATGAATTAGTAATTAGGATTGACGTTGCGTCTGCAGTGGGTTTCCCTAAAAACTGTTCTCTCTCCGGTCATCTGTGCATCCTCTGAACTCTCTTTGTCATCTTCAACACCCCTTCTCCTCCCCTCCCTGTCTCTCCTTGCGTAACCCCCCTCTACCTGTCTCACTTTGGGCTCCCTCGCCTCTCTAACCTTCTCCTCCCCTTGCCTTCAAACACACACCAGGCTCTTTTGTTCTGTCCACATCCTCTCTCCTGCTTTTCTGCATCTTCTTAACTCCCCTTTTTCCTCTCTTCCTCTTCTCTCTTATCTCTTTCTCAACCACTCCCCTCTTCTTTTGTCTCCTTCTAATGTGCTATTGATCACTGGAGATCACTGGATCGGACTCTGAAGTTCTCAATCCATGTTACATTAAAGCTTGGCACCCGCTCCTCATTATAAGGGCCGCATCCAAGATCCTCGAAGAAAACATCGTAAAAATGTTGGCAGCAGACAATGCAGAGCCATATGTGTGATTGTATGCTTCTGTTTATGACCTTGAGGTGCACCAGTAAGAGGGTACTCTCAAAGCACTGTACTGTATGTTTTAGAGACAAGGCTCTTGGCTTGATTTGACTGCGCTGGTTTTTACACGTGGGAGATGAGTGAGAGTGAAAGAGCAGGTTGGAAGGGAGTGAAAAATGGGTGGTGGGCACATGCTGGTACAGCGGAAGAGTTGTCCTCTATGCTTTCTCAAGGGCAAAGAGGACAGAGGCTAATTTATAGGATATATGTTGGCAGATAACATCAACTGCTGGTGCACATTTTGTGTTAGATCCTCTGCCATCCAACAGAACCAACATCATCACAGGCTCAGAGCATCATTTGCTATTTGACAGCACAATCAGATATTTCAAACCACGCCTCCTTTATCACTGTCTTTTTGTCTATCTAATAAACAAATCAGACTCTCAATCCATTCCCCAGCTTGACAAGTATGTATATAAATATATAGACACACAAAAGAACGTACACTCTATTAATAAAAAAATCAAAGTTGTTCTGAAAATGTCAGCCAACACTGAAAGCTATTCATCTTTGTTCCCCAGCCTACATAACCGATTGTCTTCTTTACAGCGGTTTAATTATCGGTACAGTATTTCTCTCTGTAATTATAGACCCGCCACAAAGGAAGCAGTATTGACAGGTTCCTCCAGAATGACTGGCACTTTTAGAAAAAGAGGAACTAGTAAAGATTGAAGGCTGTAAATAGTGTAAATACCACAAGTAATGAGGTGTCTTCTGTGGTCAAACTGTCGTGGCATTTCCGATTCCTTTCAACAATTTGACCAAAAGAAATGTATGTTCTGTGTGAGCTATGCCACTTCTTTCCTAGTGCGTGCTGGAATAGGCTAGCTATTGCACGACCCCACACAGTGGGTATCCTACTACTGAATGGATGGAAAACTTTTTTTTCTATAACAGTGACATTGTTGTAGGTTATACTGAACAATTAATCAAATATTAACCTCTTAAGCCCTAGGGTGCTGGAAGGTGTGATTCGTCTAGACAGACATACCCAAAATAAATCAAGAATAGCTCCACAGCTACCAGGTCTATATGCATGATCTTGGTCTCTATGGATAGGTACGACCTCAGAGAAGTCATCCCCAGTGTAAGTAACATTGTGACTGTTACTATGCCTGAGTAAAATTGTGATGAACCAAAGGAAAAATTTACTTTTTTATCGTAGCCTAAAATGTTTTCTAGATTAGACAGTGGATAACACCATTATAGCAATGATGCCATGCACAGAGATGCCACTGAATTCATTCAGCAACTCCTTGACTATAACTGTGCCAAAGCAGATATAAATAACACAAAGCACATAGATTCTACAAAGGTTTTAGTCAGGGTAGGGCCAGGCGGACTTTCCATTTGGCTACTTGGATACCCAAAGTTTGCCACATGGGTTTTCTACCTCCTGAAAGGGAATCTGGCTATAAAATACTACTGATATCCACTACAGGAGGCTATGTGCACACAAAGGAGTCTTTGGCCATGATATTTACCCTGTGCATCATCAGATTCCACCATTGTGCACAGTATAAAATCAATAAAAGAACAACTAAACTGTATAATTTTGGCTCCAAATGGAGGAGTTTTATTATAATAATGAAATATGATCAAGTAAAACTTAGATAATAAGAAGTAAGATCAATAACGATGTAAATAAATAAGATAGCAAAAAATAATACAAAGTCAAGTATATTCAATATAAAAACAGTCAAAAATATTTTTATAATTATATATAATTATTTATAATTTATAATTTATAATTTCTCGTGTGTTGATTTTGTAGCTATAAAGTGTATTGAAATCATTGCCAAACAAACATTTTGGAACGTTGGACAAAATACACTTGGAGTGTTATTTTAGTAGCGTTAAGGCCTCGTCTTTTAGAAAAAATTCAGAAAAAAGACCACCACAGCATTTTATGAAGTTTTTAAAGGCAGTGCTTTAACACACACATTCAGCTGAACCTGGTACCGGGTCCGTCGGGTAAAAGAGGTCGCAATCACGATTTGGTCTTTTTGGACGTTTAAAGTGCGTGCTCCGCTCATTGAAAACTCTGCTGCAAATCAAATCAAGCGCTTCCTAAACGAACAGCCAGCCACCAGGGGGCGATCCAGATGTTTTGGCGTCACTTTTTGGGAGCTGTCATGCCGCTGCGCGCGTACCCTGCAGCTGTAGCCAAAAACGTTCCTGAATATTGCGACTGCAGTCCAGAGTAGAAGTGTAACATACTGTATATTATTTGTTTTGCCCATCTGCTCCCTGTTAGCAGACGGGCATAACAAAAATACAGTGAATTCAGGTGAAGAAGAACCTCATTTTAAGTATTTTTTATGTGAAAGCAGCGCTCTGTTGATTTAATTTTGGGTAAAAAGTTTTTGATACAATTTGATGTATATTTAGCGTATAGGAGATGCGCTGTGAATAAGGACCATTTTGATGCAAATATTTGTACATTAGAAGGAATGTAGCACAACATGGAAGTGAAAGCAGTGCTCTGTTTATTTAAATGTGAAAGTGCAATCAAAATATTTAAACCAATGAATAATTGTGATCTCAATATTGGTCAAAATAATAGTGATTATCATTTTGGCCATAATCATGCAGCCCTACATTGTTGTAATATTGCTAATGCTATCCTGGCTAACAGCAATTACAGTAAATAAACAGTATTCTTAGTTCCTACAACACCAACATCACCGGCTAACAATAAGGTTAAAGGTCAGGGCCATATTGCTGCTGTTACAATAAAACAGAATTACGACATAGTAAAATGCAACACACACATTTTATATTATGGGCACTGTATCATGCCAAGTAAATCTGAAGCTCTCCATCATTTGTCGGGGATTACGTTGCTTACACAACATAATTCAAGCACTAAGTCTCAGTTGACTTACTTTGAATTTACCTCATTTGTTTGGAGGCATAATTAGATTTTAAATGACTTGAGTAGCATATCTAAAAATCTATAGAAGCAGACTGTCGACTGTTTCATGGGTCATGTTTTCCCTTTGCAGACATCAAATTCCTATCTAGACCAAACTACAGCATGACCAATGCTGCATCCTGGATATGACAGCTGCAGGACTTTAGACCTTGGACAGCACTATTTGACTTGTCTGTAAATCATCAGCAATTGTTTTTTCTGGTCAATTCCCAAACTTTTCCCCCACAATAACATGTGTTCCCAATGCTGGTGGAATAAATAAATGCCAAGTCAAATAACCCATTCTTCTGAGAGGACAACCTGGAAGCCTCCCAAGCTCCTTTTAAGCATCCCTGGACTTCAGTCTGGGAACCACTTGACACCCTTTCTGCACCCAGCTCCTGTGTCCCCAGAGTCAGAACAAAACAAGCAGAAGAAGCAGCGTTCAGTTTTTATGCACCAAATATTTGGAACAAGCTCCCGGAAACCTGCAGGACCGGCTCCAACTCTGAGTTCTTTTAAATCAAAGCTTAAAACTTTCCTGTTTGCTGCTGCTGCCTTTTATTAAACCAGATAATGATCTTATACTGCACTACAGCTTTTACTCTTGTGTGTTATACTCTATTTTAGCTTCTATCCTATAGCTTTTATTGTTAGCTTGTTTTTATTTTCTAATCTTTAATGTTTTTATAATTGTTTTAATTATGTCTTAATGTTCTTTTGCACTTTGTCGCAATGTTCTTGAATGTTTATGTAAAGCACTTTGAATTGCCCTGTTGCTGAAATGTGCTATACAAATAAAGCTGCCTTGCCTTGCCTTGCCTTGCCTATGATAAAGTTAAAGTCTAACCCATTTGAATGGTCTTTTAACACATAGTCTACTAGGTCTGCATGGGCAGTTACATCATCAGTGGTCACTCAGAGAGGAGGACTTGTGTCAGTGCTAATCTTCACTGCAGGCTATATAGTGTCTGATATCAACAGGCCCTGGAGACACGTCCCAGTGCACGGTGCTCCAGAGCAGTCCGAGGAGAGGAATCACCATCTCTGCAGCTGCCATTCAAACACCACAGAGAGGAGGAGGAGGAGACGGAGAGGACGCCTCCATCCATCCATCCATTCATTCATCAATCCGCTCAGTGATCGCTGCTCTGCCGCCTGCTGGACCTCCCGCGAGCCCCTATACCGAGACAACACCGGTGAACAACGGTCGCACGCGCATAACCGGTGAGAGAGAGAGAGAGAGAGAGAGAGAGAGACAGAGAGAGAGGAGGGGGTTCAGCTGGAAGAAGGACGAGCAGCGTGGAGAGAGAGAAGAGAAGAGAAGAGAAGAGAAGAGCCCGTCTGTCACTGTTATTCCCCCGGTGTGGATGGAGAGAAACGGAGGAACACTCTCCTTCTGACTGAACGCACTGGTGAGTTAACAAACCAAACCATGTTTAATATGTTATCATGTTTAAGCTAGCAGGGCTAAAAAAGACCCTCTGTTTGACCGGCGGATAGACGGAGCCCATGCGTAAATATCATGTAGTTTAGTGTGTTTCTGACGAAGGCGTCCTGTTTTTCTTGCTTCTCTGTGACCATAAAGATGCGTCCTCTTACCGGCAGGCTGCAGGACAGCACCGCGGTGTTAGTGGAGCTCATACAGGCTACTGAGAAGAGATACTACAGTATATAGAGGCCGTGTGGGGTTTTATTATTATGGAGGTGTGTTTAGTGTGTTTTTTCTTCTCCTTCTCTTTTCCCCTCCTGAGAAAGAGAGAAAAAAGCGTTTCCGTTCCGCTTTTAGGAGGACAAGTCGCTCTTGAAACGCGACCAACAAGGTCTATTTTGGAGGAAAAGAAAAGACAGACCGGCCTCAATTGAGCTTGAACCGTGTCTCCCAGCACATCCTGTTGTCATGGTTACTGGCTGGAGGAGGCTGGGAGAACATGGCTGTCTCGCGCTGTGCGAGACCCTCTCTCTCTCTCTCTCTCTCTCTCTCTCTCTCTCTCTCTCTCTCTCCCTCTCTCTCCCTCTCACACACACATACAGGGAGAGAGACAATAAGCCTTGTCTATCTGGTGTTTGTTTATGTCTTTTTAAGAGTGTTGGGAGACAGTTTGGAATAAGAACCAGGCACATAGTAACCTCACTATACATTTGAAAGGGTATCCTATTATCCTATGCACATTTTAAAGGTAACTGTATAACTGTATTGGAATTATATACTGACAACAGATGAGAATACAAATAATAATAATAAAAAAGGAATAAATAATAAGTGTATTTTATGTATATGCAAATATATTTTAATATTTCATTTTAATATATTTATTATTTTAATAATAATAAATATAAAAAATAATACATAAAGAGCCATGATAATAATAATAATAATAATAATAATAATAATAATTATAATAATTTTATTTGTAGAGCACTTTTCAAGCCCAAAGCACAAAATGCTTTCCAAGGAAATTCACATAATATACAGCAGAATACAATGAAACATAAATAATTAAATAAAAAAACAATAGAATCAGATCACTATAAGCCTAACAGGGACTACCACAGTCACAGTCGAAGAGCCTAGTCACATCAATGTACATTTTAAAGGGTATACTATTATCCTGTGCACATTTTAAAGGTAACAGTAAGCCCCTTTTGGAATTATATACTGACAACAGATGAGAATAAAAATAATAATAATAAATAAATAATAGATAATATTTTTTATAATTTATTTTATATATTTATTATTTTAATAATAATAAATATAAAAATATTACATAAAGTTAAAATTATTATTATTATTATTATTATTATTATTATTAATATATATATATATATATATATACTTAATATATAAATAAATCATTCATTTTAGTATATTTACTGTTTAAATAATAATAAATATATGAAAATAATATAGAAAGAGCCATAAGATCACTGTAAGCCCAACATGGACTACCACAGTCACAGTCTAAGAGCCTAGAAAATTATAGAAAATGTTTTCCCCAGTGTAAGACAGAGCTTCTTTGCCTCAGGATGTGGGTGGCTTTTTTAAACAGGTGTTTGATAGCAGCTTATTTTTCATCCCTGAAGCAAAGTCACTATTATCTTAATTATAGCCATTTGCATGTCTAGTCTCGATCCATTGTAAGTCATTCCCCCCCAGTACAACTGTGGGCTCTCCCAGGCTAAAGTGCAGCTCTCTCCAATGTAATCATCTTGAACTTAAGGTGTCAGACATCCAGACATACCTTCTCCAGACCAAACTGTTTATCTCTTTCTCTTCTCCTGATTCTCTCTCTTATCGTTCTTCTCTTTGTTTCATCCCTCTAATTACTTTATTGACAAGGTGGTTGATCAGAAACAACAGTACCAAAATCCTTTAGGATGCAACATTTAAAAAATTGAATTTATCTTTCAAACCTTGTTTAGAAAATATAATATTTGGGTTGCAAATATGTGAAGGACATATTAAAACTGAAATTGCAAAATGAGAAAGAGAACATGCAGCTTTGCAGATGCTAGAAAGGGCATGTTGTGTGTGTGTGTGTGTGTGTGTGTGTGTGTGTGTGTGTGTGTGTGTGTGTGTGTGTGTGTGTGTGTGTGTGTGTGTGTGTGTGTGTGTGTGTGTATAAAGAGTGAATTTGCATGACAAAATGGAAGTGCCCTGGGAAAAACAAGATAGATCACCACATCACTGTGAGCGTGTATTTAGATGTGAGCGTTTAGAGTGACTAAAATGTGAGTGGATGGTTGACCTTGACAGCACAGAAGTGACATATTGGGGTGATTTGGGAGCTGGCTGACTGTTAACGCTCCAGTAGGCTGATGGCCTAGTGGCTAGTTGTTGGAGGCTCAGTGGTCATAATGGTGTGACTTAGAGGCAGGCTAGAAAAACACCCTGGACTACTTCCAGCTCAGTGTTTTCCTGCTTTCCTGTCCCAGGCTAATGGCCAGGAAATGATTTTTCTTCCTCTCTGCCTGCATCTGTGCTTGTGACACAACAGCATTTTTGAAAGGTGACTTTATCTCTGCACCGTGTGTGTGTGTGTGTGTGTGTGTTGGCTGCAGTGCCAGTGCTGCGGCCAGCCTGCATATTATGAACAGGGTCAGTAGGTCATTTATAGTAGGAGACTGCAGTGTTATATCTCTCTGATGGACAAATGAAGAGAGGAGGAGGGAAGACTTTATTCAGATCTGATTAACATCCATCAGTATTCAGCTGATAGCTTCATAAATTAATTTTGATTACTAATTAGCTCTTTATGAAAGTATTTAGAGAGTTGTCCTGGTGGTGGTGAAGGTGTCTATTATGACATCTTTGGCTGGATTTGAAAGCAAATTGTTTTTTATGTTTCATGTCCATCTGTTCATATTATAATTAAAGCTAAAATAGTACAAAAAAATAATAATAATATATGTAACACTGTACTGGTTTTGTATTTAGACTCAGTGTCAATGACTGCATGCAGTGGAGCACCAACACTGTCAATGTCTTCACACCACTTGTCAATACTGTGGCAGTGCTTTTCGGTAAGAAACCCTCATGGTGGTACACAGCACAAACAAAAGAACTGCTCAAATGTTTTTTTTGTTGTTGTTTAAAATGAATGCGGGCAGCACTACAAACGTAATGAGGCCAGACAAGTTAAAAGTGGTCAATTGGCTGCCTGTTCCACCACTTAAACTCCGTGAAAGGTGGTGCGGTGATGCCCTACACGAGAGTCTGCAGTATTGCAGATAGATAGATATTGCTATAGATAGATAGATAGACAGAGGTTTTTATGCAGAATACAAGTTTCTTTAATATAATGTTATGGCTGTAATTTATTCACTTCATATTGCAAATTTGCAAGTCATATCATGTTGTGTCAGAAAACCTGCAACATGATTTTTTTCCCTGTCGTGTAGCTCTGTCATTCGTTAAACTCTCAGAGAATCCTGGGTAATCCTCTCCATTGCGCCATGTCACATTCAGTTACTGCTGATAACATCTGGCCATGGTGCAGTCAAAGAGTATGTGGCTGCCACCATTTTGGACTGAAAATGTTTATTATATTTATAATATTTTATTGTATTTAGAATTTATAGAATTCAGTCCAAAATGGCGGAAGGGTAGCTTTGCTGCTGGGCGCTGATGTTGCAGTGGAACGAACAATTGACTTTCACTTTTTGCCAATATACGCTCTTTGGTGCATCTTCTCCACTTGAATAGGAAAGGCGTTAAGGGCCCTGCTTAAAGGCACAAAAGTATCCAGTTATTATATTTTTCTGCTTGGAAGGAAACACACATTTTATATATAAAGTCATGATGTTACTAATAGAGCTGATGGAATTGCAACTTCTGACTTGTGCATTTCTTTACAGTAAGTGATGGAGATATCGTAGCTGTCAGAAATTCTCAATATCTCAGACTCAGAATAACAACTAAACAGCCGATGTGAAAAAAATTTCCGGCCTCTGGGAATAATTGTCTGAGGGAACACTGTATACACAATTGGTTGCATTATGGGAAATTAGGAACGAGCGTTTTTGAAGCTTCGAAGGACAAGAAGTCAGAATATCTTGACCTCTTCTGCTTTGATTTTGACCATTCTTCTTAAATTGTGTCTCCCCAACTTTATGGAAGTGTAATACTAAATTGCCCTCTGTTGTTTTTGGTCAACCGAACCATCTCTTTGGACTCCGCTCCAGCTCTGTTCTAACTAGCTTTGTTTAAGAGCGTGCCAAACTAGCCGCTAGGCAGGTCTGATGCAAATGTGTTACTTGGTGACATCACCACGTTGCGGAAGAAAAGGCGGGACTTCAAGCAAGGCGTTTCAGGCAGTTCAGGAGCAGTGTTTCTGCGGGGAGAGTAATTCCCTTTAGCGTGAACTTTGGGCTTTGTAACTTTGCAGACCTTTTACATGCACAAAAAAACGATATAACACACTAAAGGAAAGGAAAAAGCACAAAAGCATAATAGGTTCTCTTTAAAGTTGAATAATGTTGAACTTTAGGACGCAGTGACACAGCTGAGTGGGCTTCCTATTCCAGTGAGACTTTTGTCGCTCTGGAGAAGTGTTTTTTTTATCATTTTTGATGTCTCCAGTCTGAGTATCTCAGTAGTGTTTCTTTGGAATCTTTCTGCCTACACAGACCAGTCATGCTTATCGCTGGAGAGTCCCAGTGGACTGCGGCTCTGTGTCTGGGGGATCAATAAATTACGCCACGGTGCGTGTCTATGTGCATGTGTTGTGGTGTGTGTGTATCAGAGAGTGTGTGTGTATGTCTGAGACTCTGAGGGAGACAGGCAGAGAGATAGAGAGAGATATAAAAGGCTCCGGAGACAGAGAAGAGCTATTTAATGGCTATTTGGCCTTTTATCCAACGTCATCCTCACTGGATTGGTGGTGGATGGGCATGCCGTCAGATGTCTGTGTTTGTGTGTGCTGTTCACATGATTGGCAGATGGTCCGATCGCAATTAAAGGAAATTGATAAGGTTTAAGAGCCCCAGTGTTCTGCTGACAAAAGTGGAATGCAATAAGTCTCTCCTGCCACATAGAGACACAAAGACTGAGACACACACACACACACACACACACACCCTTTCTCTATGTTTTTCTCCATCTATCTATGTGAGATGTCTGAGCACATCTTCTCCTCCTCCTCAGCAGCAGGATTCACGCTGCTCACTTCCCCAGTCTTCTATTTTTCTGCTGGCTAAGACCCATTTACCTCAATTATTGTGAAATGAGAGGCCGAGACAGAGAAAAGAGCGAGCGAGAGGAGTTAGACTGTGAGATAGCAGAAAACATAATGTAGAACAGATGAAGAGAGGAGAGTGGGAGAAAAACAGGACGCTGGAGACGCACAGAGAGGGAGAGGGAGAGAGAATTCCCACTTTCCATGTCTGGTTTCATAACGGTTCACTGTTTCCATTTATGGAGATGTGTCACTGTTCTGTTAGTGTGTATTTAACTGTGTGTTAATATGTGCAAATGCATCTTTGTTTAATCGCGTAAATGGATGCAAATTGGGCTTGTTTGCATACGCCTAGTACACGTGTAGCTCCAATAGACTCAGATGGAAATCTTTCCAAATGTTCAGTACCTGAGTTTAGGATTATTTCAGCTCATACTAATCACTGATCCATGAATGATTTTAATCATGAAAATAGTTCACATTTATTGACGGTTTTTGTGATGTACCTTTCTCAGTGTGTCATAATGAAGTTAATAAATCATATGCGATCCATGCTGCCAAGTGCCATGTGATTGATGGACCTGCAGATGGAATAATACACTGTCTGCTGTAATGGAAACGATTCCCATGCATCTTCTTGCAAAAAAAAGAAAAGAAAGAATGAGTCAGGCAATCAGTGATCACGTACAGTATGCAGAAAGAATTTGTTGGCGGATCAGTCAGTGTCCTTTGAGATCATCACGCTCTCAACAGCAGTCAGAGCGAGAAGGATTAGAAGATGCAAGCAGAGACACACATAAACAAACACATATTAACTGATGTCGTACTGTATTTTTTTGTGACAGAGTGACAGGAGACACTTTTCACTTATTCAAGATGAGGAGGATGATAGTTTAAGGTGTTCGTTGGTATATTCTTGGCTTTGAGTGCTCCAAGAATAACCTTTGCCTCAGGGATTGAGACTGACAACTGAGTACTTCCATTGCATCTGGGTGAGAACATTAAAGTGGCAGTAGGCAGATTACTTTTGGCATCATTGGGCAAAAATTCCATAATAACCTTTCAGCATATTGTAATTCAAGTGTTCTGAGAGAAAACTAGACTTCTGCACCTCCTCATGGAACAATAAGCACGAAAGTCCTCTAATGGTGGGCGGGAGATGTGGTGGATAGGTCAAACAAACACTGGACTTTCACCCAGGAGATCGCTGTTTGTGTCCCGTGTGAACGAAGATCTCTGTTAGATTGAAACGTTGCTTCATTCAAATTGTTGGGAGCTACCAATGCAGTGTGCGGATCCTGTTTTCTGATTTTTTGCCTTGTGTTGATCCAGCACCTGTAAAAACCTTTCGTATGTGCGTGCCCCACAGCTTTTTTGTGTCCCGTGTGAAACCATAAGTAAAAAGTTGACTTTACGCTTTTTAGGTAACGTTATGTAAGAAAGTCCACTGAGGCCGGTAGTTATGTCACGTTGGTACATTATTATTTTAACAAACCATGATGTTTTTTTCTAACCTTAACCAAGTAGTCTTGTTGCCTGAACCTTACCAATCGTTTCACAACGTTAACCACGTGGCGTTTTTGCAAGTGTGATACGAGGCTGATATGAAATGTATTTATGAAATCTTTTTTGGTTCTGAAATGTCGACATTCAACGTATCCGTGGTTTGCAGAAATGCACAATGCCAACATTGTTTCTGGCGACTGGGTTAGTTGATAGATTACGTTCTAATCCAACAAATCTATAACTCTTAGAATCTGCAAATGTTTCATACATGTCTAATATCTTTCTAATACATTTCTCTTGTGTTGTTCTTTCACCTAAGACTATAGAAGTGTACAAAATAGGCTACGTCCTTGGCTGAAAAAAGTTTGAGAACCAGGTTTAAGGCGTTTGTTGGCCTATTCTTGGCTTTAAGTGCTCCAACAATACCATTTGCCACAGGGATTGAAACCGACAGCTAAATACTACTATTGCATTTGGGTGAGAACATTAAGGTCTATTGTAATTAGGAGACAAGTTTGAAATAAGGGAGCAATTGGCCTGACTTCCTTGGTTCTGCATAATTTGCATCATCTTTTTGCAGCTGTGATGAAACATTTAGAGAGCCTCTGCGGTGTCCTCGTGCTCAGGGGGCTAAGCCAAAGCACTTGCAACATCATAGATACACATTTGGCTCGCATCCTAGCCTGCCACAAATATTTCCTCTCTATCATGATCCTATTATTTATTTTACAGTTTGATCAAAATAAAGCAGAAATGATAAAAAATGTCCCAGAGAAAGCACAGAGTGTTGTTAGCAGGGTTCAGTATGATCATTTCAGCCTAACTAGGTCCATATACCTGCATCTGCGTGCCATCAGAGAAGCTTTGAATCCCATTAAACGTGTTACTGCAGTTGTGCTGTGAGTCCCCAGCTAGGGATGATTCAGCAGAGCAGAGATCTAATGTGGCTGAGGACTGTATCTGTATCAGGCTGCTGTCTGGCTGCACTCTGCAACAATATCACAATCCAAACATCTACTCCACTAATGCAGGTTTGTGCTTAATAAAATGTGCGCCATTTGTTTTGCTCGATGCACTTTAGCTTGACAGATGCCATATCAAAATGGAGTGTCATAATAACTACATACATAGACACTTTATTTGAGTTATTGCTGGATCATTGCAGAATTGTTGCTGTTTTTCATCATCAAGGGGTAGAATTGCATCCTGACATTGTACCATTATTCCATGCAGTTACATCACATAAAAGCCAGTTTAGACAAAGGAAATATGTAACAATCATAGACTTTATATAAGAAGTGGACGTAGTCACCCATTGGTTTGTGGACCGCCGTTTTGAAGCCTCAAGTTCGGCATTTTGACCGTTACCTTCTTGCTTTTTTGCAGCCAGAAGTGACCCGAAAGGGTGGAGCTAAGTACAACCGAACAAAATGTTACAAATTAACTTTCATGAACTGAAAACACACTGTGAAAGGGTTAAAGTTGTAAGACGAAAACACAGGTGACTCCCAGACCAGACAATACCGTGGTAACGACCTATCAATCACAAGGTATCCACGCCCTAAAGCATCCCCTGCTTTAATGTCTATTTGACTCTAAATGGGAACATAATTTACTATATGAACATCATGCTGTGTTGAAGAAGACTTGAGACCATAAACTCATGTTTACAATGTTTACTGAGGTAATAAATCAAGTGAGAAGTGGGCTCATCTTCTCATAGACTTCTATACAATCAGACTTCCTTTTGCAACCAGAGGAGTCGCCCCCTGCTGGCTATTAGAAAGAACGCAAGTTTAAGGCACTTCCACATTGGCTTCACTTTTCAGACCTCGGAGGTAGCCCACTGGTATAACTACTACCAAATAATTCTAAATCGTTGTTTATTATTTATTGGTTTGGGAAATCAATGTCTTTTTGTTAACAGCAATATCTTTATGATAGCGATAGACATGGCAAATGTATGTAAAATCAAATAGATAAATATTCCAATTGATTGAGTTTGAAAGTTCATTCTTGACCTTGGAAACAGCATTTGGCAAAACAATCTCACCACAAAGTCCATTAAAAGCTGTTCTGGAGCTTTCAATCACACCACACAATCCACCTCAGCAGATAAAGTTGGCTCAGTTCTGAGCAGCATAAGGACTTTTCGTCCATGTTGGCGTAAAAGATGAGACTGGAAGTTCCTTCTTGACCTTGAACATGATGCGTGATTTAAATGATGACAAATACTTATCAATTAATCAACTATCAAAATTCAAAACAGCTAATCCTTTCAGCACTAATCACATTCTTCACACACTTCATCAGACTGTATCTAAAAAAAAGGAATAATTTCACATTTTATACTCACGAAAAACCTTATTTTTCATAAAAAGAATAATAAATCAGCCTGCCTTAATTCAAACATCATAGCTCTCAGCCGAACCGTAATTAAGAGCTGCTCATTAGCATTTGCCCTTGAGCCTCAATCAGGAGGTAAAGAGGTCTCGGCTGCTCAGCCAACAGTGCAAGTGAGAGTAACAGTAGACTATTAGAATACATGTTTAAATCGCAGGTTACCATCACGCATTTACACAAAGCGCGGGCACGGCGGGGATTGGAAACAGATAGTTAGTTATTCAGCTGTGAAATCTCCACATAGACAGAGAGCGGATGAGCTGGTGGGATCATTTTGACAGGAATCAGTTGAGCTGTATTAAACAAATCCCTCTCTGTGCTGCTGCCTGTCTGTCTGTCTATCTGTCTGTCTGCATCCCTCTGCTTTCTGCTTTATCTACCTTTTCCTGCCCTCCTTTCAGAGCTGTTTTGGGATCATCTGGTGCAGAGGACGAAGTGTTCCAGACATATGCATCTCTCTCTCTCTAGCACACACATATACACAGCTGTTCTTTCATCGAAGGTGACCTCTGTGACTTGTAATTAAGGCTAGAAATAATCAAATGACTGTATCAGTGTCTGCCGTAGTTATTATAGTTGTTTTATAACACTGCCTTCTCCTCCTCCTCATTTCACTTGGTGCTTTGTCTTCATTTCATGCTGATTTTCCTCTCCCTCTCTCTCTGCAGAACGTCCTCCCTAGTTGCTGATCTGAAGCTCCTCATCTCTGACTGGAGTGGACAGCCGCCCCCCCTCAGTGAAGAGCACCATGACCCAGGAGGGGCAGGCTCTGCCCTCTCCCACCCCACCAGAGAGCCCACTGGAGCCCAATACATCCACCACCACCACCACCACCGACTCACCCACAGAGACACACAGCCAGGCGGAGCAGGACGAGCCGGGGGCCGGGGCGAAGCACGAGATAGAGGAGGGGAAACAACAAGAAGAGATCAGAGAGGGAGAGGAGGAGGCACACAGGGAAGAACGGGGGAGGGAAGAAGTAAAGGGTGAGGGAGGAGAGGGTGAGTTGAAAGAGGAGAGGGTAGATGGCGGCAGCGGTGAGGATCAACAGACAGACGGAGGGGCGGAGGGGGAGAGGGAAGGGACGAGAGGCGAAGGATGCATAGATGTGGAGGTGAGCTCAACGGGGGAGGAGGCAACACACGAGGCGGAGGGGATGAAAGAAGAAGAGGAGGGGAAGGAAGATGAAGAGATGCAAGCGTCTACGGAGGAGGAGGAGGCAACTCACCCTGAACAAGCTGGGCGGTTAGTTCACTATATCATCTTTACTGATGAGCTCTGGCAAGATATATATTGCTGTTAGGGTGTATTTGACCTTTAGGTGTGAAAGTATGATATAAAATTAAAACGGCCCTACACCCCTCAGATCCACCAGCAGGTCAACGTTCACCCTCTTCTGTTTTACGGCGTGTTTTCATGAGAATCATTAAAACTAGATCTGTACAATCATGCACAAAGTACCACATGAGCTGTTAACCAGCAATTTATTAGCTTCTGTCTTGCAGACTGATACACACACATGTACACACACACACTTCCGTAAAAGGGATAGTTTGGGTGTTTTGCAGTGGGGTTGTATAAGGTACTTATCCATAGTCAGTGTATTCCCTACAGTAGATGACGGTTGAAACGCCCCCAGTTTGGAGAAACAGACAGGAGTACCAGCAGAGGAGCAAAGCAATGTACTGCTGTGGACGGGGCCGGCAGCAAAACGTATTTAGCCACCTAAAAGAAAGGCTCACTTAAAAAAATCAATATCAGTTTAGGTGTACGCTATATTTAGAATGTTTTAGCTGGTTTACCTTGCAATCAGATAGCCCTTTCCGTCTTATCCATCTATGTTCTCGCCAAAGCCACCAGACTCCATTGAAAAAAAATTAAATTTTACCTTGCAGAACATAGGAGTTGCTGGTTTACCGCTGCCTCAATCGGTTAGCTTGTTTGTGCTCTTGTGTGACTGTGGTGAATCCGAACTAACCAAAGTCACATAACAACACAAACAAACTAACCGATTGTGGCAGCGGTAGACCAGCAACTCCTGTGTTCTGCGTGGGTAAAATTCCTTTTTTTTTTTCAATGGAGTCTGGTTGCCTTGGCATAAATAACGGCTTCAGTTCCCTGTTGGAAACATACACTGTTTCTCCAGACCGTCATCTACTATAGGTGATACACTGACTATAGATAAATACCTGATCCAACCCCACTTCAAAACACCCAAACTCTCCCTTTAAGACTTTTTATAGCAGCCTAAAATTGCCCTTCGTGGTTTGGGTGTTTATGTTTCATGTATCATAACAGAGTGCCACTTTTCCGTGCTGACTGTTTTTAATGGCAAATTGTTTTCTCAGTGTGGTTCTCTGGTACATAATTAACCTAATTTGCATTTTACAAAATGAAACTGGCAAAAAGCCTCAACTAAACGAGCTGAGAGGAAAACAAACAGGAACAACATGGTCTGATTTTCAAAGAGCCGGAGGACCCGGTAAACCAATTTTAAACCAACAAAGAGATAGTGAAGGGCAGTAGGTGAACCGCTCAAAATGTGGCAGAGACAAGTCTATTAATTAGTGCTTTGCTTTGTGAGTAAATGTAGATAAAATAAAATCAATAATGAATAAGATTGGTGGTTTTATGAAATGCACAGACATACATTAACATAGCAATACAAAAATACCGTTAACATATGCGTACATTAAGCTGTTTGGCTCTTTATTAAACTAATTTGTTGAGTTATTTCTCTCCATCAGAAGCAAACACATAGCACTTCAATAGATTCATATTGTCACAAATAAAAGGGATGAAACAGTGGAGGTTTGACAGACCAGAGGAGATGAGCCTCCAGCTTTTCACAAAGTAGCAAATTGGACAGTGCTTTTTCATCTTTCATCATGCTTCAATTGTCAGTGTGGCTATTCAAGCCGAAATACTTTCCCATTGTGCGTACCGCTCCTGAATGAAGAATGATTTCAGCAATGAATATGAATGATCTGCTCTGCACGTGTGCCGATCTCAACAAAGAAACCGTATGTTTAATTCATATGCTAAAGATTATTTCTTTTCTTTCTCCACATTGAAACAGACTGGCAAATGGCATAGGTGGGAATGAAGATGACGATGAAGCGGGTGAGGAGGACGAGGAGGGAGGAGACGAGGGGGCGACTCATACACACTTGGACACTTTCAGCTCTAACTTCGAGACTACTGTAGAACAGGCCGACACAGAAGTGGAGGAAGAGGAGGAGGAGGTCCAGAAGGAGGGCGACGGGAGAGAAAACCAGGACAGTTTCAGCTCGGCGTTTGAGCAGATTGTTGAGCAGGTCGACGTTCAGGAGGAGGAAGACGAGGAGGAGGACAGGGAGTTGGAGGAGGAGAGGGAGAAGGGCAGGGTGGACAACAGAGACGGCTTCAGCTCCACGTTCGAGCGCATCGTGGAGTCGGCCCTGCTGAGGGGCGGGACCTGCTACAGCAGCCTGGACTCTCTGGACGTGCTGTCACTCACAGACGAGACCGACAGCTGCGTCAGCTTCGAGGCGCCACTGACGCCGCTCATCCAACAGAGGGCGCTGTTGCAGGGGCCTGAACCACTGGAGCTGGAGCTGGCAACCGTTCAGGAGCAAGAAGGGGCCGAGGCCGGACCGGACTCCCCAGGTGATGATCCCACGACTGGGGAGAGCGCCGTCCGTGGAGCTGGAGCCGTGGCTGGAGTAGGAGGGAGCCCGCTGAGGACCACCATACCGGGGAGCAGGTCAGAGTTTGTTCTGAGCCAGTCTGGACGCTGGACCATCCCTAATGGATACCACACAGACTCCCACAGAGCAGGGTGTGGAGCCATGATCAACTCTGTCAGGTAAGGAGGCCAGTTTGGGGTTATTTTAGCCCCTATATTTAGTTATTTATGTATTTACAGCACCATTACACTTATCCTGAGGGAATGTGTTTTGCTTGAAGATAAACTAGACAATCTTGGTGAAAATTGGTGCAGTTTTGTTTCAGCCCTTTATTCTGTATTTCCAGACTGGATGCACCGGGGGGAGAGGGGGTGTTATCAGTGTGCATTGCTGTCTGACACTGTCTTTTTTGAGATCACTAGAAATCACCAAAGTCAAGATTTTTCAAATCCTACACATAGGGGCTTTCAAGTATGACTCCAAAAATAATCCAATATAACCATTCTTCAACAACTGAAAATTTTACTTTCAGTTTTTTATACTTACACAGATATCATGATGTATATACAGATATTAGAAGGATGGTAATTGTGATGTTTATTCTTTTTATAGTGCTCAGATAATAATGTTCAAGTTGTGCTTCATTACACTACAGGTTAATAGAGTAAAAACATTTAACTTATAGATATCGCCATGAAACTTCCCCAGTTGATTATTTACATTAAGACAATTATTTTTTGTGTTTCAAGTTGTCTGAAGTATGTTTAAATATGCAAATGAGTCATTACTTTTATTAAATATGTGCTAATTTGCATATTAGCACATTTCCAGAACAGAAATCTGAACATTGGATAAAGCCAGGTTCAAAATTCTTGTTTCATTTTGTTGAAATATTAGAGTCAAAGTTATTACAGAGGGAATCTCTTTTTAATACTCCATAAATCAGAAAATACAGCGATAAAAATCAATTTTCGCCATGTTTTTATGGAATACAATTTTGTATAAATCAGGCTATGAATGATATATGAACAAACGCCTCTGTAAAAACCTTGAGAATATAAAGAGGAATGAAATTGGAAAGTTTGGTGTATTAAAGTGCTACTGAAGTGGAGATTTCTGGCTCAGAGTACGAGAAAAACTAATTTTGAGAAAACAGCCTTTAAAGTTATGGATTGTAAATTGCTATAAATTTCGCAAGACACCACAGATGAATATGGTAAAAATCTTCAACTAATAGATATCACCATGAAACTTCCCCACTTGATTACTTACATTTAGACAACAATTGTTTGCATTACACATTTTCTGAAATGTTTAAATATGCAAATGAGGCATTATCTAATTCTAACTTTGGTTGAATTTAGGAGAAATCTACAGACACAAATTGACAAAGTGTAGTAAAATAAATCTTTTCTTTCCGCTAGCTTGAAAGAAGACATGTTATGGAAGCAAAATAGCCCAAAATCTCAAAATTGACCAGTGCGTGAATGTACAATGTTTATGCCTGGGGTGTCTCGCCTTAAATCTGACTAAACGTAATGGATAATACACACTGTAGATCTTTCTGTTAATCATCCTGCATACTTCCCATTTCCCCATAACATTTGATAATCAATCTGTCCTTATCCTTGGATATAGAGTGGGCATGTTTTCGAACTACCATAGTAAATAGGTTATTTTACATATTTAATACAGTTGAATGAATGTCTAGCTTATTGATGACAGATTCCAGTGTGTGTCCTGTAGCAGTGGAGGCTTTGTGTAGATATGAAGTGGAATTAGTGGAATTTGCTTTGACCTTGGCTTAACCAGCAGGTGGCGTGAGCATGGTGAGACCCAGCTGTGGGCCCTCAGAGAGGGGGCGGGGTGGTTGGTTGGTTGGTTAGGGGTGAATGTGGTGGTCTGGTGCTTCAAAAGGAAGTCATTTGTCCACACATGTAAATTCAGTTGGCAGGCAAATCCTAACCGGTCTACCCAACCAACCAACATAAAATGCTAGGCTCATGTTACTCAGCTTAAACTCCTTCATATCTTTGGAAAAGGAGAGAAGGGAAACTGTTACTGTACATGGTTGGATAGCTTTGTGCACTTCAGCGTGACATTACTTTGGCACAACAGGCTTAAACTGTAACAAGGAAACAAAAAGGCTGCACTGAAAAAAAATCAGAAATGCAGTAGGAGAGCTTTTACATTTTTATGGAGTCGGTGGAACTGTTGAAGCAGGATTGTTGCATTAGAAATGAGACAGCTCGCCTCTTCCCCTGTTGGTAGTGACTGAGAGCCTGGTGAATCCAGACGGCAAATTCACCAAGCAGACCTGCAGATTGCAGCTGGGGTGTTTGCTTTCTTCAACCGTTTTGCTTACTTGCACAGTGGGGAGAGGTAACGTCAGTGCTGACAGATTACACAAGTTTTATGCTTGACAAAAGAGCTTCTTTGAGCTGAAACAGAATTTATAGGACTAGTGTGGTGGTTTCATATGGAAAATTAAAGCTGGAGTAGACAGGTTGGAGCAAATATGATTTAAAAAAAAGTTATTTTTATAAAACGATCACTATATCCTGACAGTAGTGAACGAGACAGGTAATCTGAAAGAAATCATGTGCCTCTGTGTTCTCCTGTGTCCTCCAGTGCTCCTTATGGCATTTGTCAAGCAGCTATCAATCACTTGCGAACTCTGATCAAACGGTCAAACTAGGCAGCGTTAATCAAATATGAATCAATATTCTGTTACTCTAATGCCTAAATATTGTAGTGTACTGTTTAGCTGTAAAATGATAAAGTTTGTGACCCGGCCGCCATGTTGAGATCAGTTGAGGAAATACCAAGCACCGCCCACCAGCCGGAGCAAACTTTCTCATTTTACAGCTTAACAGTACACTACAAGATTTTTCTTAAAACATTTTACGCGAGAAATAGGCATATCAGTAACAGCATATTAATTAATATTTGATCAGCGCTGCCTAGTTTGACTGTTTGGTCGCAAGTGATTGACAGCTGCCTCCGTTGAATGAACAGCCAATAGGAACGCTCTCTCTCCCGTCATGGGCTAGATTTTTTTAAAGCCTGAAAACAGAGCCATGAGGAGGTGCAGAAGTCTAGTTTTCTCTCAGAACACTTGAATTACAACATGCTGAAAGGTTATTATGGAATTTTTGCTCAATAATGCCAAAAATATTCTGCCTACTGCCGCTTTAACACTTATACTTATATACAGCAGTATAGAAATAAGATGCAGGGTGCCTGTCAGTGTAATGAATCACTTCGATGAGCTGAACAGCAGGAGTTTCCTTCTCTTCGTCTCAGGTATCCAGCTGATATTTATGACAATGCTGAGATTTTGTACTGTGATCTCTAACTCATCCACTCTGTCCATCATTTGCATAGACCCCAAGGAATACAGCAACAGCTGCCAGTACTTTCTTTCATTTAATTACCTTAATAGCACTAAAGAGGGTTGAGGAAGACAGCGAAGAGCTGCTGAAGGGGGAGGTGCTAACAGGAACCATATGGGAAAAATCATGTAACATGAACTACGGCTATAGGTCTATGTATCTGGCTGGCTTGTTCTCCAGCTTTGCCCCCTCTGCACAGTTTTAGTTACAAACCTACTGGAATGCCAAATAAGATGCACAGACCTCCGACATGATCATCTCAGCTAACTGGGATTTGTTCACAGACTCTCACAGCTCAGTACGAGTTATAGGATGAACGGAGGATTTAAGATGTCGGCTCTCCTTCTCTTACTCTGCTCTCTCTCTATTCCCCCCCCGTCTACAGATGTTGTCCTTTAAGCACGGTCTTGCTTCCTGACCATCAGCGCCAAACTGAATGAGCTATTGTTTATGTCATGACATCATCGTCTTCAGCTTTCCACTGCCCAGCAGGGTCTTAGAGTGTGTGTGTGTGTGTGATCATTACTCTATGCTAGCCAGCTTGCCAGACATTTGAGCACTTAAGTCTAGAGTGGATACATCTGCTAGTCGGTCTTAAAGGGATATTTTTAAGTTTTAAAAGACACTCACGGTAACCAATTTAGCACGAACTAGAAGTCCTTGATGTCCATTCAACTTTAGTTCTTTAGGATATTAAAGGGATGACTTACAAACATTAGCAATTCAATGCAAGTCAATGGAGGTAAAAGTTATTAGAAGCACAGTCAAAGTTTGTTGTAATATTTGAGAGGGAGCATGTGTGGTTTTAAAAGAATTGCTTTTCAGCTCAATTGAATTGAAGTAGCTTCAAGTAGCATGGCTAAAAGTTCTAATAATGAAAACACCACAGCAACAGTAGAGGTTTATTTTTTTGGATGGACTCTTAAAGAAACAGTGTGTAACAGTTCGGGGGCTCTATTAGCAGAAATGGAATCTAATAATCATAACTATGTTTCCATTAGTGTATAATCACCTGAAACTAAGAATCGTTGTGTTTTCGTTAGCTTAGAATGAGCCCTTCATATCTAAATAGGGAGCAGGTCCTCTTCACGGAGTCCGCCATGTTGCTCCGCCATGTTTCTACAGTAGCCCAGAACGGACAAATCAAACACTGGCTCTAGAGAGAGCCTTTCACGTTTTTACGTTACCTGAAGGACGCCGTAGTTCTCTGACACACTTGTGAAACTGCGGTAACGTGAGCCGCAGAGTGCAAAACCGTGGTACGGCCAGCAACCGTCTGACTTCCTAAAGTAGTGTTATTATGGTAAGGATGGCCTCTGAGCGAGGCGAACCAACGCTACCACGGTTTTGCACTCGGCTGCTCACGTTACCGCAGTCTTGGAAAGGGAGGAGTGAGCAGAGGGGTACTCAGTTGGTTGCAATCTGCAACCACACCACGAGATGCCGCCAAATCCTACACACTGTCCCTTTAAGAACACAAAGCTCATCGTGGATAGACAGAAAGGCTAAAATCCACATCTTAAAAGCTTTAACGTCTGTAAAGCAGGTGCGTGTTAAGCAAAACAATTATTAATACGTGCTATAAAGGCTGGGACATACATCATCTCATCTATTTCAACATGTATTTCCCCGTTTCATTTCTCCTTCTTTCTCCTTCACTCCATCACCCCGTCTCTTTGTTAGCTCCATCTCACCCCCTGCCTCTGTGTTCATTTCTCCACTTTATCCATCTTATCTCACTTTATCTCATCTCCCGCGCCCACCCCTCCATCCCCCCCCCGCCGTCCTCTTCCTTTCTTCTTTGCATCACCTCCTCTTCCATTTCCCCTACAGTGCTCTTCTGCTGCTGCTTCTTATCTTTCATTCCTCTCCTGTCTCCCTACCTCCATTCTTCCCGGTGGGTAGCCACAGAATTGGCGCGGTTACACATTTTGGCACTTCAGGCGTCATGGACAACCAGTCTTTTTCACTGCGGGACAGAGCAGCTGCAAAAGCAATGGATAGAAAAATGGCAAGTTAATCAGTCAGTCAGTCAGTCAACTTGGCAGACATTTAGTTGTTTTAAGGGTCAGTCAGTCCATGTGTTTGCCTGTCATCCAGAGTTTCTGTTTGCTAGTAGATAGAGCTACTCAAATCATATTCCCATTCACATGATACACATCATAGCCTGACTTGACATAAGAAAACAACACGAACAGTCAACAGCCACTTTATATGGTTCCACAAAATCAGTCCCCCATTCATTGTCTATGGAGCAGCTCCAGACTTTATACCCCATGACATCACAATTTTGAGACTTACTTCTCTGGTTTCTGGTTTTGAGAGAGAGTAGTTCATGTTCACTAATAACGATTGAACTTTACTAGGCCATGGAAAGAACATATTGAAATTCTTCATTTAAGTTTTTGTGGTCGCACTAGCTAGTGGTAAGTCAGATGATCACCGAAATCATTAGGATTCATCCTCTGGGCATCATGAATGTCTGTACAACATTACATGGCAATTCATTAAATAGTCGCCGAGCTAGTTCAGTCTGAATCAATGTGGGGGACCAAAAGACAGACATGGCCATCCCCAGAGCCACATTGCTAGCATATGGCTAAAGACTTACAAGCCATTCTTTTACTGAATACACAGATACATAAGAGTCTATGAACATGGCCACACAGCAAGAGTGTTTGATTTACTGTCGATAAAGAGAGTATGTAAATGACAAAACAGCGGAAGAGACAGTCTTCACAGCAAAACATTGGCACGCAGCATAAAGCAGTTGGATCACCATATGTGTCTCGAAATGCTGCAGAAACTCTGTTAGTGAGTCATAAATCACTTGTACACGTGTCTAACATGCCCTCCATGAATGCAAATGAATGAGTAATACTCAATGTCTTTCTTCAATTATTCTTACCGTTAATGTAATCTTATTTTATAGATTTAGAAACACCACTGTCTCGCTGATTTTCACTGTACCAAAAATGTTCAAATTGATTCAGATGGCTTTCAAACCTTGCCTCGATGTCTTTGACAACCTTTGTGCGTACAGACTCTAGCCAGAATACAGGCTTCAACTTCTATAACAGACAGGGCTTTGATGAAGCCCCAGGCAGACAGAAGCAACCTAATCTCACCTCAGCCAAACTCTCCCTGTAGATCCTCTCCCTGCTACCGCTGATTATTCTGACATCAGTGGATGAAGGAAGTAAAGTCGGCAGCCGGCCACGGGGATATAGGAAACATTGGCAAGTATTGCAGATGTTGTAGACAAGCCGTCCGACACATGGAAATAAGAAGTGAAGGGTTTCTTTCAAGCAGTCAGTGATTGTGTTGTGCCAGTGTCTTAAGGCTAGCCCGCACTAAAAGATTTTTCAAATCTTAACAGATGTTTAGAATGTGAGAGACCCCACACAATGATAACTTTATGATAATCACATGCAGTGTTGGGCAAAAACCATGCATTTTTTTGAATGCAGTATAATGTTGTTATTTTCACCTATTCTAAGATGGTGCATTTGAATTTTTCTGCATACTGGGGTACCTAAACAGTCTTGGAATTGCATAAATTGGGTATCACTGTAAAACTGAGACTCTTGTGGATCCAATGAGTCCAACTGCATTCATGTGTAATGATGTTAGTCCCCATAGTAGCCATTTCACAAACTGACTTTTTATTCTCAGAATTTATACATATGGTGGTGTGTTTTTTATACTATGACATACTTTTCCTAAAATTAAATTTGAAAAAAATCGCAATATATCGCCTAGCTTACAGTATCGCAAAGGAAAGATAATCTTTAGAACCATCAAAAAATCGGGGCTTTGCTGACGATTGTTGGGAGGGGGGAATCAGGCCTAAAATCGGCTTGATTCTCATGTAGTGTGTGTCCAGCATTAGTCAGTAAACCTGCTTGTTAGTTCTCAAACATTTCAACCTGTACATCATGTTGCCAGCCTGTCAGTCAGTCAATCAGGTGTGTATTTTTGATTAGACTGTCAATCACATTTGGTCATTTGAACAGTTAGTCAATCAATCTGTTACTTTAACAGTTGTGTGCCCTATGGGAACCATCACTGAGGTTGAAGCTTAACCATAATCCATAGAGGCGGCTGCTGAAATCGCCATGAAAACTGTCTGTCTGTCTGTCAAGCAGCTTACTGCTGTACATCGCCAGCTATCGACATATTGGAGCCAACTAGTTGAATGCTGCTAATGTGATAATGCAACATGTGGTGCAGCATTCATGCACACAAACAAGCACACACACAGAAATGCTTAAAGGAGACAGATTGACATGGATACGGCACTTTAGAACATTATGCACATTAGTCACATCAAAGCACAAACTAGTCATGGCATGGCAAGTGTATAGTATGAGCGTCTGTTCACTTATGCATACTTTTTCACTCACATGTGCAGCATCTGTGGCTGAACATTTGCATGCATGGATATGTTTCTATGTGTATCCGTTCGGGGGAAACATGCTGTGAGTGTGTGTGTGGGGGGG
>CAKALU010069497.1:98430-111529 GCA_916700995.1 Hozukius guyotensis
GCCCCCCCCCCCCCCCTTAGCTCGCGAGCCTAGTAGATCTGAGCCCAAGCAGAGCAGATAAAAGCCAGGCGCAGTTGTTTCCATATCAGAGAGGCAGCTCTGCCGCGTGGACTAATCTCTTTCATATACACTGTCGAGTGCAGAAACACACACACGCACACAAACATAAAAGACATGTGGGCCAGCAGCATGTATGCGTAAACAAAAATGTGCATAATGCTCGCACATCCTAACACTCGCTCAGTGACGCAGATATGGGAGCTTTCATATTGAGCTTTCACACTCTGAATCTTTCCCTATTTTCTGTTTCTCACTTGCACACACACACATCTTTCAGGATGTCATTTTGGGAATAAAACCCTTAGCGTGGTTCTATAGCGCTGCTGAAACATCCTGCAGATTATCCTTTCCTGGCTCTCAGTCAGGCAGTGATATGGACACACACAGTCACACACACAGACATATGTGTACACACTTTTGCAACACAAGCAGTAATACATACAAATTCTCTCTTTCACCCTCTCACACACACACACACACACTGACTGAATCATTTCAGCACCGACAGATTTATCCCCGTCTATTTATAGCTCTTCTCTATGTTTTATGACACATCCCACAGTCTTACTGTACCAATGGCTGTTTTGGCTGAATGAGGTTCTTCTTACCGCAGGCTTCTCTCTCCTCTGAGGCGTCTGTCAACACTTCCTGTATGTGTCGAGTGGAAATTGAGCCAGACTCAAAATATTTGTGTCTTTTTTTGGCATTTTCTGTTCTCCTCTTGGAATCTGTGACTGATTTTAAGGCCGAAAGTTATCAGACACAATCCCACACCTGAACACAATTAGTCTCACCCAGCCGAAAGAGGTCACCATTGTCCATTGTCTGCCGCTGAGTAGGTGTTGTTTTTGGTTTGTGTGTGTTTGTGCAAGAAAGAGACAGAGGGAGACATAAAACAAACATACCACAAGGGCTGAACCGTCTTAGTCGATTAGTTGACTATTTGGTCGTTTTGGTCTTAGTTGACTAAGATTTCTTTAGTCATTTTTTATGCTTTTTTCATGCTGAATGACTTATTTCCAAGAAACCTATGAGCACATCTCTGTTAAACACAAGATCTAAAGTAGAGATATTCTGATAACGATACCAGTATCGGAAATCCATCCCATGCTGGCCAAAATTCGGGATCGGATATGGGAGAGTACACCAATCTATGCACCGGTCCGATACCATCATTTATTAACCCAGAAAAAATCAACTTGTTCAATGGGAAATCAATTCTTCTTCGCTGCTCCAAAGCAGTAGCCTTCACTTTACTGTCACCCTGGATGTATCATGGCTGCCACTGGCAACAAATGTTTTAGAGCAGCGAAGAAGAATCGATTTCAGGTAGTTTTGTCATGTGACGATAGCAAACAACAACAGTGCGGTGTTAGCTGAGAGTGTAACGGTAACGGTAGTAAGAGCGAGGAAAATGTCAGCCATTTGGCAACATTTTACAGTGGAAAATCCAACAAGCTGTTTATAATAATAATAATAATAATAATAATAATAACTTTTAATAACTTTTTTCTTAATCACGCTGGTATCGGATCGGTACTCGGTATAGCAAGTTCAGGTATCAGAAACGGTATCGGGAAGGAAATAGTGGTATCGGAACATTTCTAATTTAAAGTGGTGCTTTTGTGTCATTCTTTGTGGAGAAACTCAGTTTTCCAGCAACGTTTTCCAGCTCCTCCTGGGGGATTCCCAGTCCAGATGAAATATATAATCTCTCAAGCGTGTTCCCTGAAAACCTCCAAAGGAAGGCACCCAGGAGACATCCTGATCAGATGCCTGAACCTGAACCTTTATGCACCAAGGAGCAGCGGTTCTACTCCGAGCTCCCTGAGCTCCTTACATAGATCAACAGGTAAATTGAAATCTTCGCCTTCTTAATCTTACTCAGCTCCCTCTTCACCACAAAGGTCTGGCAACACCTGCATTACTGCTGATGCCGCAACAATCCGCCTGTCGATCTCATGCTCCATTTCACCTTCACTCGTTAACAAGACCCTGAGATACTCGAATTCCCTCACTCACTCCCAACCCAGAGGGAGCAATCCACCGTCTTCCGTTTTCAGAGACCATGGCATCAGAATTGGAAGTGCTGACTCTGATCCCGACTGCTTCACACTTGACTGCAAACCGCCCCAGTGCATGCTGGAGGTCACGGTCTGAGGAAGCCAACAGAACCACATCGTCTGCAAAGAGCGGAGACGCAATTCTGAGGTCCCCAAACCGGACGCTCTCCTCCCTCTTGCTGCACCTTGAGATCCTATCCATGACAATCACAAACAGACTCATGACAAGGGACAACCCTTGAGGAGCCAAACACCCACTCAAAACATGTTTGACTTCCTGCCGAGAATATGAACACAGCTCTCACTCCAGTTATATAAGGACCGGAGGCTCGTAGCAATGGCCCCGGTCCTTATATAACTGGAGTGAGAGTTGTGCTCCCCACAAGACTCCCAGGGGGACACGGTAAGCCTTGTCCAAGTCCACAAAACACATGTAGACTGGACGGGCCAACTCCTGTGCCCCCTGTAGAAACAGTGTGCAACTTTTTTTTTGTTTTGAGTTTATTGGTTTCTAGGACACAGCTAGATGGAGCACAATTGGATGACCGCCCAAACTGCTTTTTGATTCTATATTTGGTATCATGACAGTATGGCTGACTGATTGAGGAGCACAAAATAAGGACTCCTTTTAATAGGCTGCATATGTCAGTGAGAAGCACTTATCTCATGTATCCTCCTCTGGCTTAAAACACTGAATCAGATTTTCCCATGTGCTGGCTGCCATGAGAACAGCACATCTGGGCTACAAGAGGTTTATAAATTCTGCTGTCTGTGAAAGATCCAATGACAAAGGTTATCCATGAGTCATGGTAGCTAGCTGCTCAAAAACTGATGTGTGATCAGTATTCAGCAGCGTCTGCTTGGTCTAAAAAGGTATTCTGGTCTCAGCGCTGACTGAAATTCAGTGTTATTGTTGTCGTCAAGGAAATTTAGTCATTGTTGTTGTCTGTACCTAATAATGCGCAGTGAATCTCATAAAGTGCTCGCTTGTCCAAATACCAATCGAACTTCCTCCAGGGTTTTGTCTCTATCCTCATCTTCCATCTCATCCCCCAAATTTTGTACTTTTGACCCTACAGCTGCCTCTCCGTCCTCTGATTCTTCTATTGTTCTTCTTTCCACCAGATGAGAAAGAGGAAGGAGGGATTTAGATGGTGAGGTTAGCATGCAGGGATGTGTCAGTGTGTCTTATAAAAATCTGTGTTTGTGTGTGTGAAGTCGGGGCATAATCCATCACATAGTGTGTGATGATCATTTTTATGTCCATTATATTACTGTTAGGGCTGGCAAAGTTAACGCGATAATAACGTGTTAACGCAAATTTGTTTTAACGCCGCCAATTTCTTTAACGCATTAATGCAACTTGTGATTTTTAGGTTATAGCGGACTCTGTTTTAAAGTTAGAGTGAAGATACCGGCATCATATGAAACTAGAAAACCTAAGGAATCCATTGGTACAAACCATGTCATACTAGCTTGTCGAGAAGGAGGCTAAATAAAAAAAAACTGTCATGGCGATTTTCAAAGGGGTCCCTTGACCTCTGACCTCAAGATATGTGAATGAAAATGGGTTCTATGGGTACCCACGAGTCTCCCCTTTACAGGCATGCCCACTTTATGATAATCACATGCAGTTTGGGGCTAGTCATAGTCAAGTCAGCACACTGACACACTGACAGCTGTTGTTGCCTGTTGGGCTGCAGTTTGCCATGTTATGATTTGAGCATATTTTTTATGCTAAATGCAGTACCTGTGAGGGTTTCTGGACAATATTTGTCATTGTTTTGTGTTGTTAATTGATTTCAATTAATAAATATGCAAGTACATTTGCATAAAGCAGCATATTTGCCCACTCCCATGTTGATAAGAGTATTAAATACTTGACAAATCTCCATTTAAGGTACATTTTAAACAGATAAAAAATGTGCAATTGATCTGTGATTAATCATGATTAAAGTGGCAGTAGGCAGAATATTTTTGGCATCATTGGGCAAAAATTCCATAATAACCTTTCAGCATATTGTAATTCAAGTGTTCTGAGAGAAAACAAGACTTCTGCACCTCCTCATGGCTCTGTTTTCAGGCTTTAGCAAATCTAGTCCGTGATGGGAGGCTTTGGCCAATCACAGGTGATTGGCCAAAGAGAGATAGCGTTCCTATTGGCTGTGCTCTGGCTGGTGGACGGTGCTTGGTATTTCCTCAACTGATCTCAACATGGCTGCCGGGTCACAAATTTTCTCATTTCACAGCTAGACAGTACACTACAAGATGTAAAACAGTTCATGCTAGAAATAGTCATTACAGTAACAGAATATTGATTCATATTTGATCAGCGCTGCCTAGTTTGACCGTTTGATTGGAGTTCCCGAGTGATTGACAGCTGCTCAGAGACGGCAAGGCTCCAGCTCGGCTCTGATCGTTTTTTTTCCTCCGGTATGTGAAATCTTGCAGATGCCATTAAGGGCACCGGAGGACACAGAGGCACATGATTTTTTTCAGATTACCTGTCTCATGCAGTACTGTCAGGATATAGTGACCGTTTTATGAAAATAACTTTTTTAAAATCATTTTAAAGGGACTGTTTGTAACTTCTTACACGTATAAATCAATCCGGGTCGGTGTCCCATGCGCGCTCGCGTGTGGCTACGCTGTTCAGACTCCCTGTGGACACGTACCATCAGACTCCAACACAAACTACACAGAAGCACCAAAACCTCAAAGTTATATCTAGTGAAGCCCGTCTGTTAAACAGTGTTGGCTGTGGTCGTAGTACGCGGAGGAGACCGTAGCTTTGGTCTCCAGGGCCGGAGTCTCTGCTGTACTCTGCTCCTCTGCTCTTCTGCCTGCCTTCACTCAGCTCGCTCCACCTCACGTTCATGCGCGCACACTCCACACTGCAGAACAGTTAGTTTAGCTCTGAGAATATCTAGTGAATGTACAGTGGACGTTTGTGCAGAAATAACTGCTGCAGCTCCTCCAGATCAACAGAGGTTTCCCGTGTCTTGTGAAGTGACGGGGCTCCGCAGCGAGAAACGTTATCGTCTCCGACTGGGTGCCACCGGCCAGTGTCTCCCCTGTTCTGACCGCGGTCGGGAGGCTGAAGCAGGAAAAGCCAACACTGGGATCAGCAGTGATTCATGGAGAGACCTTCGTCTGGTCAGCTAACATTACTGCCAAGCAGGTGAAATATAGTGATATTATAGTTTTAGCTGACGTGTGTCGCCTCACTGTTTTGACGGATGCTCGCTCACATTCAGTTAGCGCGTGCACCAGGACGCTGACTTTCGTTGACTTAACGGCCACAGGTGTCGCTGTTACAACCAATTTCTGATTCTTACAAACAGTCCCTTTAATAATCATTGCTACAATTCTACCTACTGCTGCTTTAATTTGGCATCCTCATTTTATAATAAAACTAAGAGATATTTTTTTTACAAATCAGTGAGTTGAGCTGAGTTCACCACTTTTTCTATTTTCTTGCATCTGTGCTTGCTGAGCCATTTTGCAGCAATACACTGGAGGAATGTACAGAAATAACCACATATAAAAATGATGCTGGAAAAAGCAGCTTATTGAACCGAGTCCAAACTACAGGACGTCCCGCTGATATTGAACTGATGTTCTGTGTCAGAGCCTTTCACTTCTAGGCAGAGGAAGTGGTGTTGGCTGGGACACACAGGGCCATTGTGCAGCCGCCACTAGGAACAGTGTAATTCATCAGGAAAGGTCGCTGGCTCCGCCCTCAACATCCTCTCCTCTGAGGAGCCTTCACACAGACAAACTTCAAGGAAAAAAACCTCTAAACAAACTCCTAGTCTGCTGACATTATGGTGAAATAACATCTACGGTCTAATTGATCACGCCAATAGGCTGTAATTATCTATGACCCGACTTCCGCTTTAAAGAAATCTCATTTTGGCTCGAGTTTGAAGCAGCGAACCGGGCCGATGCGGGTTTTACCGACGACTGGATGATGAGGCGGTCGGACCTCATCGACCAAGCTCCGAGAGACGATGTGGAAAGAGGAATATGATGTTCACTTCGACTTTTTGCTGCAACTCCTGTAAGTTTAATTGTTTTAAGACTTCACGTCCAAATGGGTGGGAGCGTTGACATTATGCTGCGTGGCAAAGTGGAAATAGTGAGTGAGCTGTACTGTAACTTTACTCTGGCAAACTATCACTATAGTACTTCTGCATTGACTAATCCAAAACTGGGATAAAAGGGACTTAAACTGTATTTTATTTTTTTTTTTACCTCACATGGTATTTTATTTTCTAGTTCCCTAAGGACTTAAAGTTCCTGCTAATCAATGTAGTGAATTTAGAGAATAAAGCAGGATTTTACCATAATTTTGCATTTTATCTTCATCAGGATTTATAATTTAAAATGGCCTGTATAAGGCAGGAGTTATGAGATTGCTGTAGTTATTTTTCACAAGTCAACCATCACTTGGTAGCCTACAGTAACATGTGATATTGAGGTTATAGGGCTGCAACTAACAATTATTTTCATGATCAATAAGTCAATTATTTTTTTTTGATAAATTCATCAATTGTTTAGTTAATAATACATATCAGAAAATAGTGACAAATGCCCATCACAAGTTCCCAGGGCTCAAGGTGATGTCTTCAAACTGCCTGTTATGTCCAACCAAAAGTCCAAAATATTACAATTAATATAAAAAGGAGAAAAGCATGAAAAATCCTTCAATTGGAGAACCTGGAACCAGTGATTTTTACTTGGTAAATTAATTAAATGTAGGGATACACTGATACCCGATCGGATATCGGGCCGATACTGACTCAAATTCAATTCTATGTTTATATACTATATACATTATATACTGTAATTTAATTTTTTTTTGCTACATTAAAAAAGGTTTACACTTGAATTGTAATTCCTGTTAATTTTGAAGATTTTTTTTTTGCCAAGTTGCTGGTGTACAATTTATTATTTTAATAGTAAATAACAATTAAATAATTGTATATCTATGTATTTATTTGTTACATTTTGTTTTTTCGGATCGGTACTCGGTATCGGCCGATACCCAAAGCCCAGGTATTGCTATCGGTATTGAGACTGAAAAAGTCGTATCAGTGCATTCCTACAACCAACAGTCCCAACCGTCCAAAACCCAAACATAACCTATTCAACAATTAATATAAAGGAGAAAATCAGGACCTTCCTTTAGAGACACTGGAAACAGTGATTTTTACTTGGAAATTGATTAATCGATTATCAAAATTATTGCTGATTAATTTTTGTCCAGCGACTCAGTTCATGGATTATTGTTTCGGCTCTAATTGAGGTATTAAATATAGATTTGTAGCTATGGCCCACTTGAAGGATGCCTAATTGCTCCAAACTGTTATTTTCACATCTGACTTGTACTTTGAACTGCAGTTTCTAGAAAGTCAATATGAGCAACTTGTAACCTATATGGCCTAAGCTGATGACCCAACGGTGTCAATAGTGTGAAAAACAAAACATGCAAGTCATGTGGATACATGGGTGTCTCAGTTTTTGTGGGTGGAGGTGTCTCCAGAGGAGTCCAGTATTGCAACAGTGTGTTTTTGCAGAGATTGTATCCACAACATGCCTCAGCAGATGACCTGTCTGACACACACACAAACACACACAAAGAGCTCTCATATGTGTGTGTTCCTATAACATGTCTACCTCCATTAGCTGATGATCAGAGTATGAAAATGAAAGAAAAGTCAGTGAAATAACAGCATTTCATAATGCGGTTAATCCCATAATAATTGATTACCCTCATGGAAGATGCCACTAAGACCCTCTCCTTCCCCCCCTTACACACACACTCACTCACCTTACACGCAGACACACCTATACTGTAGGTGTGGGTAGGTACGGGTGGTGCGCAGCCACAGAGATTAGCATGTGAGTCACTGGCATGCACCATCATGCTCTCTCTATCTCAGACAGAGCGGCGGTCACACTGGATGAATATGTTTGGCCTGGGGATACAGAGTTGTGCCTTTTTGAAAGACAAATAGGTTTACTGTGTGCCACTTGGTCCTTAGTGACGCCAAGTATCTTGGCACAAAAGGCCCGCGCTAGATATCTGACACTTCATATTCTGTCTCTCTCACTGTTATTGTGTGTGTGTGTGTGTGTGTGTGTGTGTGTGTGTGTGTGTGTTATTGCCAGACAGACAGACAGCAGTGGATTGGGGGAGCCCGGCATCATTTTAGCCCCATGACTGATATGAGCTTTGAATGATTTATGAGGTCTCTCTGAGTCTAGTGAATTAATTCAGTCAGACACCCGAAAGCAATTTCACTGCAAACACCAGGCTAGATATTGTTTAGATGGTTTACCACAGACTCATTTTATTTTGTGTGTGTGTGTATTTATGTCTTTGTGCAATATGTATATATTTCCATCCATTCATTTTTTTCCATTTTCAACCACTTGTCTGGATCTCAAAAAGGGGGTTCCCACGACTTCCCCAGAGGCTTGTACTACGAAGCGAGTTCAACATACCCGGGGTAGCTTCTCGTTATCTTTCTTAACTAATCCAAACAAATACTGGCTTATTTTATATTAATATTAGGTTTGTTAAGTTTCTTTGTACCGAGAATGTTATTATTGGGGACGTTTGTAAATGTTTGTTCTGTTGTTTCAAAATGAACAAAAAAACAATAAATATAATAGTGAAAAACAACAACTAATCCAAACAAACAAGATCCTGCTAAGCGGTCCTACAGCGGTAAATCAACCCAGGGTTTCTCAAATTGGCTATGAGCGCATTCACATGAAAGAGGTGGTGTTTGCAGCATATGACCAATCACAAACATGGACAAGTCTACTGTCAGCAGAGCGGCAAATTTTTACAAACCAAGAGCAAACTATAATTTTAGACAAATACGAAGAAGTTAAACACATAATCCAGGTTGAAAGTAACACAGTTGAAGCTGCCAAATGAAGGAAGGACAGCTGGCAAAAGGAAAAAATTGCCGATGTGTGAATGAACAGATTTATGAATTTAACGGAATACTCAAAAGTCAGATATAGTCGTCTAGATGGGGCAGTGATACATAAAAATGGCTTTCAGAATAGAACGGATGAATAGATTACGCTTCATTATGCCCTACATGGCGTGTATGATTATTTCAGCCTTCTTTCAGCTGCGTCCTCGTCTCCAGCGGGGTGTGAAACGGACTTGAGAGCAAGTAAAAAAAATAAATATAAAAACATAATTCAAAGCGGTAAACACCCACAGCATACAGCCAGCTGTCCTTCCTGCATCTGTCAGTTCAAACTGTGTTGTTTTTAGTCTGGATTATGACTGTAACTTCTTCATATGTGTATAATATTATCATACGATCTGCGCACTGAGCTCTGATTGGTCAGTAGGCGTTGCTTTTATATGAGTTGATCTCTTATCTGGAACATAACCTGCTACGGAGCGAGTTAGGATGGTTTACCATAAGTTACCATGGCGATCTACCCCGGTAAGAAGTGAACCACCGTCGTAGGACGGAAAACCCTGAAGGGTTAACCCTGAAGTTACCTCGCTAACCGCAAATCCTGCTTCGTAGTACAGGCCTCTGGTTAGGTGGGATATGTGAGCAGAATCTGGGTCTTCCCAGAGGTCTCCTCCCTGGCGGACATGTCCAGAATACCTCCAGAGGGAGCCGTACAGGAAGCATTTTAATCAGATCCCCAGACCACCTCAACTGGCTCCTGGTAGTTTTACTCCTTCCGGATACACAAACCCCCCCACCCTGTCCCTGAGGATGAGCCCAGGCACCCTGCAAATGCAACTGCTTTCACCCGACCGTATCTGCAATCTTATTGTCATTCTTGCCAGCGATGCTCTGTCACGATAAGGTGGAGGAGTTTGCGTGACCCTCCTCATCATGGTGGAGGGTTTATGTGTTTCCGTGACCCTGAGAGCTGCGTTGTCCGGGGGGGGCAATAGCTCCGTGTAGTGTCTCCTGAGGCAAATGGGTCCGAGGTCAGGGGGCCAGATGAAGAGTGATTCTACGAGCCTAATGAATCAGTCAAGGCAGGACGGTGTAACCTTGCCTGGAGCTAGGAGATCAGGGCCCTTTGTAGTAGGGCTGTAGTGTGTAGTCAGCCATTCTGCATGTGAAGGCAGGGATCTGGTTGTTGTTTGTGTTTATTTGTTCTTTCCTTTGTGCCACACAACACAAAATTGTGGCGGACAGATGTAAGGTAGTCTACAACCGCTTTACTTCTTCTGCTAGGACACTTGGCTTCCGCCGTATCCATGGTAACCAGCAAATCCCTTACGACAACAGCGCGTAATGTATTGAATTTGCGAGGGTAATGCAATTGGGCTGATCTGATTATGCAAAAAACGTCTGAATCATCTGGCGAGAATGCTGACGGTGCCGCGCAGATGCACACGCAGACAGGAAATGAGGAAATGCTGTTTAGACTGATGGAGGTTATTATGTATGTGTGCAGTCTCTTTCCTAAGAAATAAAACGGACATAATTAGGTGTTTTGTGCTGATTTGTTTTAACGAATGCAATTTATGTTTGTTCCTTTCAACATGTATGGTATTTAAATGCCATGCTTTTTTCCTTGAACGTTTCATGTTTTTTCTGTAAGGGGAGGTTTGTAACTTTTAATCAAAACCATACCATCAACACTGGGTGCTTAAAGTACAATAAAAAGGCTAATGAACTCCCCACTGATGGACTGTGGTGTATACAGTGTAATGCAGTACAGTGGACTCAACTCAGTATCCCAAATAAACTACCTCAGTAAGTCATAAATAAATAAGTAGTGCACTAATTAATACCCTGCATCGATTCTCTCTGTTCTCTTGATGACACTAACAGTTAAACAGAGTGGGAGGCCTGATTAGTTCATCAAACTGTGTCCCTGAGCAAGAAGACACTGCATCGGAGTCTGCAGTGATGGACTTCTTTCTTAAAGGGATAGTTCAGGTGTTTTGAAGTTGTGTTGTATGAGGTACTTATCCATAGTCAGTGTATTACCTACAGTAGATGATAGTCGGCACGCCCCCAGTTTGGAGAAATGGACAGGAGTTACCGCGCAGAAGCAAAGCAATGTACTGCTGTAGACGGCGCCGGCAGCAAAACGTATTTTAGCCGCCTAAAAGAAAGGCTCACCTAAAAAATCTATATGAGTTTAATTGTACTCTATATTTAGAATATTTTTGCCGGTTTACCTTGCTGTCAGACAGCTATACAGTCTATGTTTCCAACGGGGAACAGAAAATGTGTATTATTATGTGACTTAGGTTAGTTCAAGTTCACCACAGTCACACAATAACACAAACAAACTAACCGATCGAGGCATCGGTAGACCAGCAACCCCCGTGTTCTGTGAGGTAAAATTACAGTTTTTTTCAATGGAGTCTGGTGGTTTTGGCGAGAACATAGATGATACAACAGCTTCAGTTCCCTGTGGAAAGGGCTGTCTGACGGGAAGGTAAAGCGATGAAAATATTCTAAATATAGTGTACACTTAAACTGATAGGATTTGTTTAGGTGAGCCTTTCTTTTAGATGTCTAAAAGACGTTTTGCTACCGGCCCCGTCCACAGCAGTACATTGCTTTGCTTCCGGGCTGTAACTCCTGTCTGCTTCTCCAAACTGGGGGCGTGCCGACCGTCAACTACTGTAGGTAATACACTGACTATGGATAAGTACCTCATACAAACCCCACTTTAAAACACCCAAACTATGACTTTAATGTTAAGTCTGCAAACAGTATTTACAATCAATAACATTGCAAGTGCTGTGACATTTTGTTCTTCTTGTGTTAAAATGAGTCTTCAAATAAACACGGATTGCAGCTAGTGGAAAAATAGTGAAGCTGGTTTCATAATCGTCACCAATAGTTTACAGTTCAGTATATTTAACCTTTAATGCATTTCAGTTTGAGCCAATACTATATTACAATGTCAAAACGAGTCCTGGCAAAGCATTATAACTTCAAATAGGGCACATAGTGTTCACTTTGCCAGTCATTACTTGGCAATGAAAGCTACGTGTTCACTCTCGTGTCTTCTTCTGTTTGGCAACTCGTTAAATTCTTCCTTGAGTTTAACTACTCCTGCAGGGACGATTTGAGTACATCCAGTCTTTTACAGGAACACCCTGCTTCATAGTCACACAGATACACCCATTCACAGCTGGGATAGACAGCCTAGTGATAGACAATGAGCATGAGATGGACAATTTACTTGTTTTACAAGTTGATGGGAGTTGTTGAGAGCCGTAGAGAGCATTACTTGTTCGCTATATGGACCTTTATTAAAGAGAAGCTCACTTCTGTAATTTCCCACTTCCTATTTCACCCCTTATTTATTTCCCCAAACTTATTTATTTCTGTATTCTTTTCTGTTTACACATTTCTTTTTACATTTCTTCATGCATTTCTGCCTCATTATGCAAATGAGGGGGCTGTCACTCAATGTGTGTCATCATGGGGTCAGGGTGCATGACTATATGCTAGCCAGCTAGCTAGCTAACTGTGTCTGCTTCTGCTTATCAACTCCATAAAAAATAAATGCAAAAATAAATAATACATAAATAAATAAAAGGAACTATTAAACAGAAGAGTAAATAAATAAAGGAATTAATACAAAGATAAAAGAAGAAGAAAATTAAAAAAGAAATATCAATTTATGTCACATTTTATCAATTGATTAATGGCTACATTTATTTTAATTTTATTTTTGCCACATTTAATGACATTTATTTATTTATTTATCGATTCTTTTATTTATTTATTTATTCATTTATTTTTGATTTAGGCAGGTTCTGTCCTCCATACCAGGCTACATGTGCCCGGAACGGAGGAATAGAAATGCAGAATTTATATTACAGCACTTTAATTCAAATCATGTTAGGGGTTAACAGTCTGAGATTAGTGGAGCTTTTTAGAGGAGATCGGGGCAGGTGAAAGCTGCTCTGGCATCATAATCAGCCTTTAGATTTA
>CAKALU010069497.1:117595-131277 GCA_916700995.1 Hozukius guyotensis
TATATATATATATATATATATATATATATAAATACATATATAAAAATTAGGGCTGTCAAAGTTAACACAATAATAACATGTAAAATTTGTTTTAACAGCACTAATTTCTTTAACGCATTAACACAACTTGCGATTCTTAGGTTGTAGCGGGCTCAGTTTTGAAGCTAGAGTGAAGATACTAGTATCATATAAAACTACTGCTAATTTAAGGAATCCATTGGTACCAACTATACTTATACTAGCAAGTCGAAGGAGGCTAAATAACACTCCAAACCTACGCAAAATTTTGGTGAGGAAAAACTGTCATGGCCATTTTCAAAGGGGTCCCTTGACCTCTGACCTCAAGATATGTGAATGAAAATGGTTTCTATGGGTACCCGCGAGTCTCCACTTTACAGACATGCCCACTTTATGATAATCACATGCAGTTTGGGGCAAGTCATAGTCAAGTCAGCGCACTGACACACTGACACACTGACAGCTGTTGTTGCCTGTTGGGCTTGATCTGCCATGTTATGATTGGAGCATATTGTTTTATGCTAAATGCAATACCTGTGAGGGTTTCAGGACAATATCTGTCATTGTTTTGTGTTGTTAACTGATTTCCAATAATAAATATATATATACTTTTGCATATTTGTCCACTCCCATGTTGATAAGAGTATTAAATACTTCACAAATCTCCCTTTAAGGTACATTTTGAACAAATAAAAAATGTGCAATTAACTATGGACAATCATGCAATTAATCCTGATTTAATATTTTAATCGATTGACAGCCCTAATAAAAATACCATACTATACTATACTGTAAATAAAATGCACTATTGGTATAAGCAATGAGAAATGCAATTGATCTGCAGTGTTGCAAATGACAATATCTAAATTAAGAGTTCAAATTTAAATAAAGCGAACAGCAGATTTAATTTTGGAAAGGCTATACGTTTTATGATATAAGATTTGAACCTAGTAAGAATGCTCCCTTTGCATGAAAATAGAAACTGAGTAGTTCATCGAGTTGGATTGTGGTTGTGAACTACACCACGTTACCTATTTGATGGATATTATGAATAAATGGAGCATAAAACATTTTGTGACGCATGTTCCATCCCATCCTGGGTATTTTGTACGTTTCCTAGAAAATGGAGCAGGGTTTTCTTCTTTCTTCTGTTACGTGGCCTCCTCAAAGGAAAATGTGAATAAAAAGCCACATACCAAATCATCTTTTGTAACAGCAGTGAGTCAATTCAGTGTTAGTTCCATTATATCTGTATCTGTAAAGGTTACAGGCTTTATTCAGGCAGAAAGGGGTAGTGATACACAAACACCTCCCTGTGCTTTCATCCTCTAATGATGCATCATAATTAGATGTTAAAACACTGGGAACTGTATCGTAAGCTGATACTCAATAAGCTCTCACCACCACTACTAGCAGAACCAGCACAGCATGACACTGCCACCCAGTGGATGGCTGCAACACTGCACTCGGGTTGGCGCAGATACAACTGGGTTGAAATGATCAGCTGCTTTGGTATTTGAATATTTGTCAACCTCTGTGGATACTGAGCTGAGCCAAATATTGACCAATTTGCCTCCACATACTTTTAAAAAATAATGCTTAAAGAGGACTTATTATGGTTATTTTCAGGTGCATACTTGTATGGGGTAGCAGTAGCTCATACCATAGGGACTTAGCTTGGGTACCGGAGGGTCGCCGGTTCAAGTCCCCGCATGATGCCAGTTTGCACTACGAGCATGCACAGAGGTGTTTCTGCTCAACGCGTTGTTTGTTGCAATATGCAAGTGGTACCGGAAAGGAGAGTAGGATGCCTGGCAATAGTAGTAAACACCGACGTACCGCCAAACATTGCATTTGTGTACTGTAATTATTACTTTCTCTTACCTCCAAGTCAAAATGATTTTCTGTCTCTCGGTGCTTCCCCTCGGGTCGCCACTCTTTCCATGAGACCTTTTTTTTAGCTTTTTCAAAACAATCTCTCATCTTCTTTTGCAGCCTGCGACAAAAAGCCTCATCTTTCTCCAGTGTGTTGCCTATTTCTTTCCAAGAATTTAATGACATGCAACTGTCCCTGTGGTCTCTCAGAACAGGCATCCATGTTGAAATGAAAGGCGCAGCAGTGGGAGCGTAGTTACAAAATTTCAGAGGTGCACGACCAAGCGCCGCGACAACTTGCGGAGCCTTCATGCACCACGCGAAAGCCGAGAACGTCATTATATGGCGGGCACTACAGCAACAATAAACCAGGCCAAACTTCCTTTGGAGTGGACTTTGGGCTTTGTAACTTAAAAAAAACAACCAACTATTAACACACTAAAGTCAAGGGAAAAGCACAAAAGCATAATATGCCCCTTTTTAAGGTGAAATTTCATCTTGAACTTGAACTAATTGTTTGTTTCTGTCTGTTTATTCTCTCCTCAGAACATTGGGAAGAAGATGTCTTGCCAACAGTTTATCAGTAATCTAGATGGACTCAACTATGGCAAAGACTTCCCCAAAGACTTATTAAAGGTAGAGATCTCCTCCTGAGGAAGTACAGCGTTCACAAAATCTGTCAGCTTCATCTTTTTTTTTTTTTTATCTGAGCCTCAGAAATTAAAGCACGGCCTTCACATTCTAACCCTGTAGTCAAGTTAAAAGAAAATATTTCTCTCTTTCATTGCCTTGTCCACACAGATCTTGTATAACTCCATCAAGAATGAGAAGCTGGAGTGGGCAGTGTGAGTATGCATTTTGTCTTCATCAAAAGGAAAAGTATTTGGGGTATGCACGTTTTTGTAGAAGTAAGTACACTTGAATATGTGCTGCTCGGGTTTATCTTGAATGGGTATTTGTGTGTTGCAGTGAGGAGGAGGAGCTGAGGAAGAGCCTGTCAGAGCTGGTGGAGGAGCAGTGTGAGGGTGGGAGTAAGCGTGTTGCCAGGGTAACGGACGGCAGTAACCCATTCATCGCCATTCCCATTCTCTTAAACGCCGTCACCTACAAACATGGAGTGTTGACCCGCAAGAGCCATGCCGACATGGATGGCAAACGCAGTGAGTGATGTGCACACACACACACAGTCACACACACACACGTTTAACAGTAAAAAATGTGACAGAAAAGTTTTATTGTTTATTATTTATTTCTTTGCTTCTCCCTCTTCCAGCCCCGAGGGGTCGCCGCGGTTGGAAGAAGTTCTATGCGGTTCTGAAGGGGATGATCTTATATCTCCAGAAGGTACCGCATCTCGTCCTCTGCTCTGTTGCCATAGAAACACACACCGTCATTGCGGTGGTGGAGGCTGCTAGCTGTGTGTGTGTGTGTGTGCTTGTGTGTGTGTGTTGGGGAGGGAGTGAGATAGATGGAGCATTAAGAGAGGAAATGAGGCATAGCTGCTCTACTGCATGTTTGTCTCCCCCTGCTGGTAGGAAGGCTGTACTGACCACATGCCAGGCTGTGAAATGTTCGACCGAAATGAACTGAATTAGCTTCTATTTCTGTCACAGTGTGAGATTATATTATGTTTTGACTTGATTCTGTTAATTTAGACATTTTTCTATAATACAGATACACACCAAGTATAAGCTACTAGTCTATTCTCTGCTACAAGACACAAAATGACTGAAACATAACAACATTTACGGGCTCCAAAACATATTCTACATATTCAATTTCTGTATGCCTGTGGGTTTTTTTCTGTCAATTACCCAGGATGAGTACAAGCCCGACGCCGACATTTCCGAGGTGGACCTGAAGAACGCAGTGCGGATCCACCACGCTTTAGCCACTCGTGCCACCGACTACAGCAAGAGAGCCAACGTGCTGAAGCTCAAAACCTCAGACTGGAGAGTGTTTCTGCTGCATGCCCCGTAAGTCGAATTTGAGATGTTTTCATTGCGCTTAAAGAGGACCTATTATGCTCCTTTTCTTTGGGTTTCTACCAGAACATGTTTACATGCTACATGTTGCAAAAAGAAGTCTGATTGTATAGAAGTCTAGGGGAAAATGACCCTACTTCTCACTTGATTTATTAACACAGTAAACATTGTAAACATGAGTTTATGGTCTCAATCGCTAGTTTCAAGTCTTCTTCAATACAGCATGATGTTCATTTAGTAAATTATGGTCCCATTTAGAGTCAAATAGACCATAAAGCAGCAGATGCTTTTTAGATTGTGATTCATCTTACAATTTCAACCCTTTCACAGTGTGTTTTCAGTTCATGAAACTTAATTTTAACATCTTGGTCACCTGAAAATGTCTTATTCATTGTTCGGTTGTACTTATCTCCGCCCTCTCGTGTCACTTCTGGTTGCAAAAAAACAAAAAACAAAAAACCGATGGCGAACTTGAGGCTTCAAAACGGCAGTCCACAAACGAATGGGTGACGTCACGGTGACTACGTCCACTTCTTATACAGTCTATGGTCTGCTCTGATTGGTCAGCTGGCCCACTCTGTTGGGATTGGTCAACCGAACCAAACTCTTCGGACTCCGCTCCAGCTCCGCTCTAACTAGCTTTGTTTGAAGGCGTGCCAAACTAGCCGCTAGGCAGGTATTATGCAAATGTGTTACTTGGTGACATCACCAGGTTACGGAAGAAAAGGCGGGACTTCAAGCGAGGCGTTTCAGGCAGTTTTGGAGCAGTGTTTTTGTGGGGGAGAGTAACTCCCTTTGGCGTGGACTTTGTAACTTTACAGACCTTTTTGATGCATAAAAACACTATATAACACACTAAAGGAAAGGGAAAAAGCATAATAGGTCCTCTTTAATAATGCAAATTGTAGCTAATCTTCACTAATTAGATCTTCATAAGAGTATGTTGTGATACCTGAATCCGCTGTCATTTTAATTCTCACACAGTGGAATTGTTCTGTGAATTTAGGCATGCAATGTCAAAATAATAGTATAATATGACAATAATAATATGACATAATTTAAATTGCATTCTGCAAATTGGAACAATTGTCTATTTTCTGTTATTTTCTGCAGCCATTTGAATGTACCCTTTTCCTGTAGAAGAATCTGTGTTGATGTGGTGAACTAAGAAACATCAATCAAGCAATTTTCATTCCATGCACTCACCTGCTCTCTGTCCCTTCAGCAACCCCTCACTTTCCCTCTCCTCTCTCTCCTCTTTGTCTTTCCAGTAGCGAGGAGGAGATGATGTCTTGGATCTTTCGGATAAACCTGGTTGCGGCGCTGTTCTCTGCTCCGGCTTTCCCCGCCGCCATTGGCTCCATGAAGAAATTTTGCCGGCCCATTCTGCCGTCGTCATCCACCAGACTCAAACAGGTACACACACACACACACACAGAGACGATGATTCAACAGGAACAAGAGCAGCTGTCATGCTCTATAAGCTTATATTTTGTCAATACTACAGTAAATATCTAGTTATGATTGATATTTTACATCTTACATAATATACAGTTTATCACAGCAGCGTGCTCAATCCTTCTGCATTAACAGTCTCCACACGGGGGTTGGGCATTTTTACATATTCTATTTGTGTCCGGTTGCGTCTGATTGGCTGTTCTGGGGGTCTTCTGGTTTTTGTCCGGGCTGTGATTGGTGCAGGAGGAGCAGCTGCTGAGTCACGAGAGCAAGCTGAAGCAGATGAGCCTGGAGCTGGAGGAGCACCGGAAAAACTCGCCCTCAGTCGACCCCAAAAGCCGCGAGTGGGAGGAGTACCGGCTCAAAGAGCACTACCTCACGTACGAGGTACAGGCTGAAGACAGCTTCGCTTCATTTCTCTGCTTTTTTATGTTTCGTTTTTATGGGTTTTTATATTGTTGTTTTTTTTCAAGTTAAAATGCAGCAGAGAGATCAAAAAGCATGACAGATGGCCAGTGTCACTTGATAGCTGCTTTCTTTTCAAATCCATAGCAAGGAAGATGTTTAGTTAGCACATATGAAATCTCATGATAACTCAAAGTTTATGCTTATGTTTCATCTGTCTTAAATAGGGCTGTCAATGGATTAAAATAGTTAATCACGATTAATCGCACATTAATCCCATTTTTTATCTGTTCCAAATGTATCTTACAGGGAGATTTGTCAAGTATGTAATACTCTTATCAACGTGGGAGTGGGCAAATATGCTTGCTTTATGCAAATGTTTGACTGACTTGCCCCAAACTGCATGAGATTATCATAAAGTGGCCGTATCTGTAAAGGGGAGACTCGTGGGTACCCATAGAACCCATTTTCATTCACATATCTTGAGGTCAGAGGTCAAGGGAGCCCTTTGAAAATGGCCATACCAGTTTTTCCTCACCAATATTTAGCGTAAGTTCGGAGCGTTATTTGACCTCCTTCCAGACATGCTAGCATGACATGGTTGGTACCAATGGATTCTTTAGGTTTCTATAGTTTCATATGATACCAGCTACAACCTAAAAATCGCAAGTGTTGTTAATGCGTTAAAAAAATTAGTGGCGTTAAAACAAATTTGCGTAAACGTGTTATTATCACGTTAACTCTGACAGCCCCAGTTTATAATTTAGTATTTTTTTTATTATTATTTATTTTTTTATTATTTTTGTATTAGTTGCAAGAAAGACGTTCAGTTAGCACATATGAAATCTCATGCTAACTCAAATGTTATGCTTATGTTTTTAACTGTCTTAAACTGTCCTTATATTAATGCCTCAAATCAAGTTTAGTAAATATTAAACAGAACCTCTGTCAAATATAGAATATATTTTCCAGCTAGCATAAATAAAGCCAGTTAAGAGGTGGATTTTGGTGCAATTAGTCTCTTGTTTCATCTTCTTTTGGTCTCACTCTCCCTCTCCTCCTTCTCCTCTCTCTGAGCAGAAGACACGCTATGAGACGTACATCAGTCTCCTGCAGGCCAAAATCCGCGCTGAGACAGACGACCTCGAGAAGATCGAGGCCAGCGTGATGGGTGGCCTGATCATGGAGGGGGGCCTGGCCGGCCGCGAGTGCCACCTGCGCAAGACGCAGTCGTCCCCGTCCATCAGCCAGGCTCACGGCGGGCTGAACGGGAGGGCCGCCGGGTGCACCGCCCAGGGACAGAGAAGCTGAGGGGAGGAAGGAGGAAAAAAACAACATCCCTTCAAGCCAAACTAGCTTAACTGGGTTTTTTTGTTCGTATTTTGTGTTTCGGGCTCCTCCGTTCCTCCCGTTGTACCTACAGTAACAACAACGGGAGAAATGACACTATCCTTCCCAGAATTTATCAACCCCGGTGATAAGTTTCTGTCCTTGAGCAATAGATGAAGAAGATGAAGAGCCCGTGCTTGATACCCGACAAGTGACCCTGCCGAACCTCAGTCCTTTGAACTTTTATTATTGCACATTCAAATGATCATAACTGTGATCACTATTTATAACAACGTCATCAGTATTATTTTGAAATGAGACTCAGAGTCTTTAGTTGAAATGTGTTTTAGTTCTGAGCAGAGTTTTGAGTCATTTATAATGTATTAGTTTAAGGCCAGAGAGAGAACAAAGGAGAGACAGACTGGTTTGTCCTCTCTGTCCTGTCCTCGAGATGGTACTACTGTAGCATTTTGGCCTTTTTTCTCCCCCACCCATGTTTACACACCCAGCCGCTCACAGGCGTGTGTACGGACCTACAGTATGGGTGGAGTGTGGAAGAACATATCCGTCCCAAAGTTACAAAAACTCTCAACAGAACTTCTCAGAAGGATCGAGTCCCTGCCATGTATAGCATATTTATTTATTTATTTAAACCTTTATTCGCCCCAGGAAGGGTTTACACTGAGCATGCTCGCTCTTTTTTCAGCGATTTCCGTCTCGTTCATTCATACAGTTACGTACATCTGTGGGTGTAAAGGAGCTGCCAAGTGGGACGACCGTGGTTTTAACTGTTCGCCGAGCTGCTCCGCCAGAGGAACCGGAGGTTGAGTGCCTTACTCAAGGGCACCTTGACACTAGATGTTGAGAGATTTAGAGTGTTAGTCAGTCGCTCGTCAGAGAGATCACGAGTTTGTGATTTTTAAGCTGCCGCTACCCCAAATACTGACATGCATTCAATTATTCTGTTTGTCTGAAGAGGATAACGGTATGCGACTGAATGAAAGCACTGTGCCACGTTCTGTTTTATCCCACAAAACTACTCCTCTTATATCACGACAGAGCCCAATGTATGGTTAGGTGTGAGGTCTCTGAAGACGGGAGTGAAGGGCCAGACAGGAAAGTGTGGGTGGGAGACATACCATACGAGTGGTCAGTTGGTGTATGTGTGTGTGCATTGGCATGCTCTTTTTAAAAGTGGTACCAGTTGAGATGCTGAAGCTGTAGGCAACAGGAAGAAGAAGTAAATATAGCAGGGTCGTGTTTTTCTATGAAGAATTTATTGAGCTTGTTTTGGTGAGAAACAATCCAATGGCCTTCTGCCGAGTGAGACCGAATGAGACCCAATCAGGTCTGGAGCTCTCAAAAGCATCTTCAGCACAAAGGAAGACGTCATCCTTTTGACAAAATATGTACCTTTACCAAACAGAACAACTAGGCATGCACCGATCTGACTTTTTCAGTCGTGATACCGATAGCGATACCTGGGCTTTGTGTATCGGTCGATACCGAGTACCGATCCGATACCAGTGTTTAATTAATAAGCTGTATGCCTCACTGTGTGGAAGTGACTGGGATCATTCCTTTATGTGTAAGACAACATCAGGCCTGACTTAAACATTGCTTTCCAAACTTTGTAAAACAAAATGTAACAAATAAATACATGGATATAAAGGTATTGTTATTCTATGAAAGAATCAGAAATTGCCTGTTAACAGTGACACCTGTGTCATACAGTCCCTTTAAAATAATAAATCGTACACCAACAAGTTGGTAAAAAAATCTTTAAAATGAACAGGAATTACAATTCAAGTGTAGACCTTTTTAATGCAGCAACAAATTGGTCAAAACTTAAACAGGAATTAAAATTCCAGTATATAATGTGTATAGTATATAAACATAGAACTGAATTGAAAAGATCTGCCCCATCGTCGCCGATATCCAATCCAGCTATTTGAGACAGTATCGGTATCTGTGCATCCCTAAGAACCAATTTATGTTCTGATTTATAACACTTACCTATCATAGCTTGCTTGGCCTAGTATTGGGCAACATCCTTCCTAACAGTTGAAGTTGTTTTTGGGAGAGCAGGCCCTGGTCCATCTTAGACAGAGACCGGCTGATTGGAGAGTGTAGCAGCGGGACTGCTCCAGCTTATTACGTGCTAAAGTCAAGAAGCCTGTCAGTATACTGGAAAGGAGAGGGGAATAACAGCAAAACAACTCCACCAGCAGAGTAGCCATCAAAACATCCTCCACGTTTAGGGAGGAGGAGGAGGAGGAGGAGGAGGAAAAAACCTGTTTTCTAAGAAGAAGAGACTGGTTTGGTTTTCTAAGTAAGACCTGGTCTCTGCCAGCCAACAACAGGCAAAACAGACACCCAGCACACGTTTTCCCAAACAGAGGAACACAACAGATTAAGCCTGTTTCTCATGGAAGGAGGACTTGTGTAATGTTGTGAGGAAGTGGGGATGTGGCGGTACCGCTGTTTGTGAGCACCTTAATTGACCCCAACCCACCCAAACACCCACACACACACACACACACACACACACACACACACACACACACACCTTTTCTCTTTCTACGTAATTTGCTTACGAAACAACTGTAGATCAGTGAGCTTAGTGCCCCCTCACTCAGCCTCAGTGTGGCACAGAAGCACGTTGGCATAACCAGAGCTGTGGATATCGACAGTATTTGATATCTTTGGCTCTGGGCGCTGCACTTCTGTTGCTCCGTATATCATATTAATAGTGACTGATGGGATCTGAGATCCTTTCGGGACTTGGCTGGAAACCTGGAACAAACAGCTGGAATCCTGGAAGCGGATCCTCGTATGTACAGACCAAAACGCTGAAGCGGAGCTGAGTTTTCAGAGAGGAAGTACCATTTTATAAGGCTGTATTGTTAGGATAAATAACTGCTTTCTTACAGGGAGACTTCCCCCCTTATAGTCACTTTGGCTGTTGTGCTAACCATTGTTTCCCACTGTTCTAGGGTAGGCCTGTGCTGTAATATAGGATTGTGACAAAAACATATTTGTTGATTGTTATGTTTTATTTAAAAAATGACAACTTCGGCACTTTGATGTCAGCATTGGATCTGTCTTTTTGTTTGTTTTGTTTGTATATCGGGACTGTTTTTTGACAGGATGCTTATACTATGTAAAGGACATATTTACCGAATATTTAGTCTGTGCTTCATAAAGTAAGCTTTTATACAGATGATTGTGGTTGTGATTTATTTTGTCAACTCTGCTTAAAAAAGATAGTATGTAGATATTTTGTGTAATAATGCGATCTCTTTTTGTTCAGGACTTCAGCACTATACAAAATTTCCAACACAGGTAAATGCACTATTTTGGAGGATGGTCATTAATAAGTTCAGCCTGCCGTTAATGGTACAGTGTGTAGGGTTTGGCAGCATCTCGTGGTGTGGTTGCAGATTGCAACCAACTGAGTACCCCTCCACTCACTCCTCCCTTTCCAAGACTGCGGTAACGTGAGCCGCCGAGTGCAAAACCGTGGTAACGCCGTTCGCCTCGCTCAGAGTCCATCCTTACCATAATAACACGACTTTAGGAGCAATGGAAGTCAGACGGCGGCTGGCGGTACCACGGTTTTACTAGCATGTCGGAGAACTACGGTGGCCTTCAGGTAACATAAAGATGCGAAAGGCTCTCTCTAGAGCCAGTGTTTGGTTTGTCCGTTCTGGGCTACTGTAGAAACATGGAGGAGCAAGATGGCGGACACCGTGAAGAGGTCCTGCTCCCTGTGTAGGTATGAAGGGCTCATTCTAAGCTAACGAAAACACAATGATTCTTAGTTTCAGGTGATTATACACTAATGAAAACAAAGCTATGAATATTATATTCCATTTTTAATGGATCCCCCTAAATGTTACACACTGTTCCTTTAAGAGTCCATCCAAAAAAATAAACCTCCACTGTTGCTGGGGTGTTTTCATTATTAGCATTTTTAGCCATATATTGTACTTCAGGCTACTTCAATTCAATTGGGCTGAAAGCAATTCTTTTAAAATCATGCATGCTCCCTCTTGAATATGACAACAAATTTTGACTGTGCTCCTAGATATGAAGGGCTCTCTAAGCAAACAAAAACACAATGATTCTTAGTTTCAGATACACTAATGAAAACATAGTTATGAATATTATATTCCATTTCTGATAGTAGATACCCCGAAACGTTACACACTGTTTCTTTAAGAGCTACATTTTAAAGTTAGTACATTAGTGGAATCCAATATAAAACAGCTGTTAACTAGACAGATGCCATAAGTGTTCACTTACTTTATAACTACAGACTCAGTATGTAAGAGCATACAGTTCCTTCATCCTTAAACAAGTAATTGTTGTAGAGTTCACCTTCATGGCATGCATCTCATTGCATTACTACATTAACTTCACCAAAAAAGCATTTGAGAGTGTGCACCATTTTAAAAACGGCATACTGTAGCATAACACCAGACACACTGATACTGGTATTAATTAATGTGTATCAGTGCTGCATTCATATCTTTTGCATAACAATGCGTGGAGCAGTTTCCAGTAAATTACAGTCCAATACATTTGCTGTATCATCTCCCCATTTTTTTTTAATGCATCAAATCTAAACTGAAACTAAAATGCACCGCCCTCTCGACCACTTCACTTTCCCCCCAGGTGCCTTGCAGTCGTTTCTCCTGCATCAGCAGACACGATGGAGAGGCTCAGCTACATCAGCTGAGAGATGCTGATTATAAACTTATGTCATGATACTGACTGCTGATACTCACCATCAGTGTCAAATAGACATGCTTATTTGTGAGCTGTTTTGACCTTGAAATGATCTATCTATAATTACATGTTAGCTACAAAACCAAAATACTGTAACCTTTTTATAGCTATAGCTATGTAATTGATCTGACTGTTCTAAGCATATACGTGTTTGGATTGGTGGAACAAATTAAACGTTTCATTTTATTTTTAACGTAGCACATCACCATGGTAATCTAAAAATATACATAGATTAACATTTTTATCATCATTTTATGTCCTGTTGAACTGTAAGCATATATATATATATATATATATATATATATGGCCATAATAGCACTCTGCTTTAGAAAAAGAAAAACAATATAATTTGTCCACATAAGAAAAAAAAAATCTATATCAATCCCTTCCCTGCAAATAACCAAAGACCTATATGGTGATATCACTAATTTGTTAAAAGCTTTTTGAGTGACTGTCCACTCTGATATTATTCACCCTGGACTAACTTTTATTGTGATTAATGATAGAGGATATTACATAATGAGCATTTTTTGAATTAACATTGGTCGACATTTTATACAAAATATGCAGTCATTTGTCTTGAGGACATGAATAACTGTAGAAGTGGGACAGGGACCTTGTAACATAATGTGATAACTCATCATAGTAAGAATAAGATGAAGGTAATATAGCTATCTGTGTGTATCTGCAAGTAAAGAGCTCAGAAAAACAAACCAAGATTAGCATACTACCATGTTGGCATATTAAAGGTCCCATATCGTGCTCATTTTCAGGTTCATACTTGTATTTTCTGTTTCTACTAGAACATGTTTACATGCTGTAATGTTCAAAAAACCCTTTATTTTCCTCATACTGTCAGCCTGAATATACCTGTATTTACCCTCTGTCTGAAACGCTCCGTTTTAGCGCATTTTGACAGAATTGCAACAGAATTGCGTTGCTAGGCAACAGCTTGGGTCCATGTTTACTTCCTGTCAGCTGATGACATTCACATACACTGCAACCAGGAATAAACTGGGACACATTTAGGATGTTTACATTTAAAATTGTGTGAAGGGTCTAAATATTGTATATTCATGACATCACGAATGGACAGAAATCCTGACAGCTTGTTTCAAATGCAGAGTTTCTGAATACGGGCTGTGTGTATTTCCCTGTGGATTGAGTGTTTCAATACTTTCACAGTATTTATATAGGACTTAAGCCTGCTTTATAATAAAAAAAACATGAAAATCATTTTTTTAAAATATGGGACCTTTAAGTTTTTTTTCTGGAAATTATTTTGGAAAAAGTGGGTAAAATATTCGAAACAAATGACATTTTATTTATTTACAACAGCAGATTATCTCAGTACCTGCTCAGCTGTGCTACAGAGTAGGTCTGTTACTCTAAGAGAGTGTTGCATTATGGGTTTTTTGTAGCTGTAATGTTTTTTTTTTTTTATATTTTATTAAACAAATTCAAATTTACAAACAACATGGCTCATAGATCATTGCATTCAAGTAAAAAGGACAAGGTGCATACAGAATAAGAACAAATAGAATATGTAAAATTATACATGAAAATAAGACATGAAAATAATACTAAATTAAATTAAGGGCTAGGGCTGTACATGTAATTCGTATTCTTCTATTATACTAAGAAGTTTAAATGCAATTTTTTGTTTTTCATGAATTTAAGGGCTTTTATGTAAGAAAGGAACTCGGAATGAAACACATTGAACCTAGGTTTCACTTTCATATACTTGGATTTGTGCAAATAAAATTTTCCAAGAATGAGAATGTTATTCACCAGAAAGTCATCTTTGTTGTTGTCCAT